>OZ020136.1:3180156-3245329 GCA_963971185.1 Bombus muscorum | reverse complement strand
GTTAGAACGTAATAGTATATAACGATATAAGTCATAACGTCATAGTGTATAACGTTATACGTCAGTACGTAATAGTTTATAACGTTATACGTTATAACGTAATAATATATAACGTTATACGTTAGTACGTAATAGTATATAACATTATGCGTTATAACGTAATATTATATAGCGTTATAAGTCATAACGTAATAGTATATAACGTCATACGTCAGTACGTAATAGTTTATAACGTTATACGTTAGTACGTAACAGTTTATAACGTTATGCGTTATAACGTAATAGTATATAACGTTATACGTTAGTACGTAATAGTATATCACGTTATACGTTAGTACGTAATAGTTTATAACGTTATACGTTAGTACGTAATAGTATATAACGTTATACGTTAGTACGTAATAGTTTATAACGTTATACGTTAGAAGGTAATAGTATATATCGTTATACGTTATAACGTAATAATATATAACGTTATACGTTAGTACGTAATAGAATATAACGTTATAAGTCATAACTTAAGAGTATATAACGATATAAGTCATAACGTATTAGTATATAACGTTATACGATAGTACGTAATAGTTTATAACGTTATACGTTAGTACGTAGTAGTATATAACGTTATACGTTAGTACGTAATAGTTTATAACGTTATACGTTATAACGTAATAGTATATAACGTTATACGTTAGTACGTAATAGTATATAACGTTATACGTTATAACGTAATAGTATATAACATTATGCGTTATAACGTAATAGTATATAACGTTATACGTTATTACGTAATAGTATATAACGTTATACGTCATAACTTAATAGTACATAACGATATAAGTCATAACGTAATAGTGTATAACGTTATACGTTAGTACGTAATAGTTTATAACGTTATGCGTTATAACGTAATAGTATATAACGTTATACGTTAGTACGTAATAGTATATCACGTTATACGTTAGTACGTAATAGCTTATAACGTTATACGTTAGAACGTAATAGTATATAACGATATAAGACATAACGTAATAGTATATAACGTTATGCGTTAGTACCTAATAGTTTATAACGTTATACGTTATAACGTTATAGTATATAACGTTACACGTTAGTACGTAATTGTATATAACGTTATACGTTAGTACGTAATAGTTTATAACGTTATACGTTAGTACGTAATAGTTTATAACATTATACGTTATAACGTAATAGTATATAACATTATACGTTATAACGTAATAATATATAACATTATAAATCATAACGTAATAGTATATAACGTTATACGTCAGTACGTAATAGTTTATAACGTTATACGTTATAACCTAATAGTATATAACGTTACACGTTAGTACGTAATAGTATATAACGTTATACGTTAGTACGTAATAGTATATATCGTTATACGTTCTGACGTAGTAATATATAACGTTATACGTTAGTACGTAATAGTATATAACGTTATACGTTAGTACGTAATAGTTTATAACGTTATACGTTAGTACGTAATAGTATATATCGTTATACGTTATGACGTAGTAATATATAACGTTATACGTTAGTACGTAATAGTATATAACGTTATACGTTAGTACGTAATAGTATATAACGTTATACGTTAGTACGTAATAGTTTATAACGTTATACGTTATAACGTAATAGTATATAACGTTACAGGTTAGTTCGTACTAGTATATAACGTTATACGTTATAACGTAATAGTACATAACGTTATACGTTATTACGTAATAGTATATAACGTGATACGTTAGTACGTAATAGTTTATAACGTTATACGTTATAACGTAATAGTATATAACGTTACACGTTAGTACGTACTAGTATATAACGTTATACGTTATAACGTAATAGTACATAACGTTATACGTTATTACGTAATAGTATATAACGTTATACGTCATAACTTAATAGTACATAACGATATAAGTCATAACGTAATAGTGTATAACGTTATACGTTAGTACGTAATAGTTTATAACGTTATGCGTTATAACGTAATAGTATATAAGGTTATACGTTAGTACGTAATAGTATATCACGTTATACGTTAGTACGTAATAGCTTATAACGTTATACGTTAGATCGTAATAGTATATAACGTTATACGTTATAACGTAATAGTATATAACATTATACGTTATAACGTAATAATATATAACATTATAAGTCATAACGTTATAGTATATAACGTTATACGTTAGTACGTAATAGTTTATAACGTTATACGTTATAACGTAATAGTATATAACGTTATACATTAGTACGTAATAGTATATAACGTTATACGTTATAACGTAATAGTATATAACATTATGCGTTATAACGTAATATCATATAGCGTTATAAGTCATAACGTAATAGTATATAACGTTATACGTCAGTACGTAATAGTTTATAACGTTATACGTTATAACGTAATAGTATATAACGTTATACGTTAGTACGTAATAGTATATAACATTATGCGTTATAACGTAATATTATATAGCGTTATAAGTCATAACGTAATAGTATATAACGTCATACGTCAGTACGTAATAGTTTATAACGTTATACGTTAGTACGTAATAGTTTATAACGTTATGCGTTATAACGTAATAGTATATAACGTTATACGTTAGTACGTAATAGTATATCACGTTATACGTTAGTACGTAATAGTTTATAACGTTATACGTTAGTACGTAATAGTATATAACGTTATACGTTAGTACGTAATAGTTTATAACGTTATACGTTAGAACGTAATAGTATATATCGTTATACGTTATAACGTAATAATATATAACGTTATACGTTAGTACGTGATAGAATATAACGTTATAAGTCATAACTTAAGAGTATATAACGATATAAGTCATAACGTAATAGTATATAACGTTATACGTTAGTACGTAATAGTTTATAACGTTATACGTTAGTACGTAATAGTTTATAACGTTATACGTTATAACGTAATAGTACATAACGTTATACGTTAGTACGTAATAGTATATAACGTTATACGTTACTACGTAATAGTATATAACGTTATACGTCATAAGGTAATACTATATAACGTTATACGTTAGTACGTAATATTATATAACGTTATACGTTATAACGTAATAGTACATAACGTTATACGATAGTACGTAATAGTATATAACGTTATACGTTATTACGTAATAGTACATAACGTTATACGTTAGTACGTATTAGTATATAACGTCATACGTTATAAGGTAATACTACATAACGTTATACGTCATTAGGTAATACTATATAACGTTATACGTTATTACGTAATAGTATATAACGTTATACGCTATAAGGTAATAGTACATAACGTTATACGTTAGTACGTAATAGTACATAACGTTATACGTTAGTACGTAATTGTACATAACGTTATACGTTAGTACGTAATAGTATATAACGTTATTCGTTAGTACGTAATAGTATATATCGTTATACGTCATAAGGTAATACTATATAACGTTATACGCTATAACGTAATAGTACATAACGTTATACGTTATAAGCTGATAGTACATAACGTTATACGTTAGTACGTATTAGTATATAACGTCATACGTTATAAGGTAATACTACATAACGTTATACGTCATTAGGTAATACTATATAGCGTTATACGTTATTACGTAATAGTATATAACGTTATACGCTATAAGGTAATAGTACATAACGTTATACGTTAGTACGTAATAGTATATAACGTTATACGTTAGTACGTAATAGTATATAACGTTATACGTTATAACGTAATAGTACATAACGTTATACGATAGTACGTAATAGAATATAACGTTATACGTTATTACGTAATAGTACATAACGTTATATGTTAGTACGTATTAGTATATAACGTCATACGTTATAAGGTAATACTACGTAACGTTATACGTTAGTACGTATTAGTATATAACGTTATACGTCATAAGGTAATACTATATAACGTTATACGTTATTACGTAATACTACATAACGTTATACGATATAAGCTGATACTACATAACGTTATACGTCATTAGGTAATACTATATAGCGTTATACGTTATTACGTAATAGTATATAACGTTATACGCTATAAGGTAATAGTACATAACGTTATACGTTAGTACGTAATAGTATATAACGTTATACGTTAGTACGTAATAGTACATAACGTTATACGTTAGTACGTAATAGTATATAACGTTATACGTTAGTACGTAATAGTATATAACGTTATACGTCATAAGGTAATACTATATAACGTTATACGTTAGTACGTAATATTATATAACGTTATACTTTATAACGTAATAGTACATAACGTTATACGATAGTACGTAATAGTATATAACGTTATACGTTATTACGTAATAGTACATAACGTTATACGTTAGTACGTATTAGTATATAACGTTATACGTCATAAGGTAATAGTATATAACGTTATACGTTAGTACGTAATATTATATGACGTTATACGTTATAACGTAATAATACATAACGTTATACGATAGAACGTAATAGAATATAACGTTATACGTTAGTACGTAATAGTATATAACGTTATACGTCATAAGGTAATAGTATATAACGTTATACGTTAGTACGTAATATTATATGACGTTATACGTTATAACGTAATAGTACATAACGTTATACGATAGTACGTAATAGAATATAACGTTATACGTTATTACGTAATAGTACATAACGTTATACGTTAGTACGTATTAGTATATAACGTCATACGTTATAAGGTAATACTACATAACGTTATACGTCATTAGGTAATACTATATAACGTTATACGTTATTACGTAATACTACATAACGTTATACGATATAAGCTGATACTACATAACGTTATACCTTATTACGTAATAGTACATAACGTTATACGTTAGTACGTAATAGTATATAACGTTATACGTTAGTACGTAATAGTATATAACGTTATACGTTATTACGTATTACTATATATCGTTAAACGTTATTAGGTAATAGTATATATCGTTATACGTTAGAACGTAATAGTATATAACGTTATACCTTAGTACGTAATAGTATGTAACGTTATACGTTAGTACGTAATATTATATAACGTTATACGTTATAACGTAATAGTACATAACGTTATACGATAGTACATAATAGTATATAACGTTATACGTTAGTACGTAATAGTATATAACGTTATACGTTATAACGTAATAGTACATAACGTTATACGATAGTACGTAATAGAATATAACGTTATACGTTATTACGTAATAGTACATAACGTTATATGTTAGTACGTATTAGTATATAACGTCATACGTTATAAGGTAATACTACATAACGTTATACGTCATTAGGTAATACTATATAACGTTATACGTTATTACGTAATAGTATATAACGTTATACGATATAACGTCATAGCACATAACGTTATACGTTAGTACATAATAGTACATAACGTTATACGTTAGTACGTAATAGTACATAACGTTATACGTTAGTACGTAATAGTATATAACGTTATACGTTAGTACGTAATAGTATATAACGTTATACATCATAAGGTAATACTATATAACGTTATACATTAGTACGTAACATTATATAACGTTATACTTTATAACGTAATAGTACATAACGTTATACGATAGTACGTAATAGTATATAACGTTATACGTTATTACGTAATAGTACATAACGTTATACGTTAGTTCGTATTAGTATATAACGTTATACGTCATAAGGTAATAGTATATAACGTTATACGTTAGTACGGAATAATATATAACATTATACGTTATAACGCAATAATATATAACGTTATACGTTAGTACGCAACAGTATATAATGTTATACGTTAGTACGTAATAGTTTATAACGTTATACGTTAGTACGTAATAGTATATAACGTTATACGTTAGTACGCAACAGAATACAACGTTATACGTTATAACGTAATAATATATAACGTTATACGTTAGTACGTAATAGTAGATAACGTTATAAGTCATAACGTAGCAGTATATAACGTTATACGTTAGTACGTAATAGTATATAACGTTATACGTTAGTACGTAATAGTTTATAACGTTATACGTTATAACGTAATAGTATATAACGTTATACGTTAATACGTAATAGTATATAACGTTATACGTTATAACGTAATAATATATAACGTCATAAGTCATAACGTAATAGTATATAACGTTATACGTTAGTACGCAACAGTATATAACGTTATACGTTAGTACGTAATAGTTTATAACGTTATACGTTAGTACGTAATAGTTTATAACGTTATACGTTAGTACGTAATAGTATATAACGTTATACGATATAACGTAATAGTATATAACATTATACGTTATAACGTAATAGTATATAACGTTACACGTTAGTACGTAATAGTATATAACGTTATACGTTAGTACGTAATAGTTTATAACGTTATACGTTAGTACGTAATAGTATATCACGTTATACGTTAGTACGTAATAGTTTATAACGTTATACGTTAGTGCGTAATAGTATATAACGTTATACGTTATAACGCAATACTATATAACGTTATACGTTAGTACGTAATAGTTTATAACGTTATACGTTAGTACGTAATAGTTTATAACGTTGTACGTTAGTACGTAATAGTATATAACGTTATACGTTATAACGTAATAGTATATAACATTATACGTTATAACGTAATAATATATAACGTTATAAGTCACAACGTAATAGTATATAACGTTATACGTTAGTACGTTATTGTTTATAACGTTATACGTTATAACATAATAGTATATAACGTTATACGTTAGTACGTAATAGTATATAACGTTATACGTTATAACGTAATAGTTTATAACATTATACGTTATAACGTAATAATATATAGCGTTATCAGTCATAACGTTATAGTATATAACGTTATACGTTAGTACGCAATAGTTTATAACGTTATACGTTATAACGTAATAGTATATAACGTTATACGTTAGTACGTAATAGTATATAACGTTATACGTTATAACGTAATAGTATATAACATTATAAGTTATAACGTAATACTATATAGCGTTATAAGTCATAACGTAATAGTATATAACGTTATACGTCAGTACGTAATAGTTTATAACGTTATACGTTATAACGTAATAGTATATAACGTTACACGTTAGTACGTAATAGTATATAACGTTATACGTTAGTACGTAATAGTTTATAGCGTTATACGTTAGTACGTAATAGTATATATCGTTATACGTTATAACGTAGTAATATATAACGTTATACGTTAGTACGTAATAGTATATAACGTTATAAGTCATAACGTAATAGTATATAACGTTATACGTCAGTACGTAATAGTTTATAACGTTATACGTTATAACGTAATAGTATATAACGTTACACGTTAGTACGTAATAGTATATAACGTTATACGTTAGTACGTAATAGTTTATAACGTTATACGTTAGTACGTAATAGTATATATCGTTATACGTTATGACGTAGTAATATATAACGTTATACGTTAGTACGTAATAGTATATAACGTTATACGTTAGTACGTAATAGTTTATAACGTTATACGTTATAACGTAATAGTATATAACGTTACACGTTAGTACGTACTAGTATATAACGTTATACGTTATAACGTAATAGTACATAACGTTATACGTTATTACGTAATAGTATATAACGTTATACGTTAGTACGTAATAGTTTATAACGTTATACGTTATAACGTAATAGTATATAACGTTACACGTTAGTACGTACTAGTATATAACGTTATACGTTATAACGTAATAGTACATAACGTTATACGTTATTACGTAATAGTATATAACGTTATACGTCATAACTTAATAGTACATAACGATATAAGTCATAACGTAATAGTGTATAACGTTATACGTTAGTACGTAATAGTTTATAACGTTATGCGTTATAACGTAATAGTATATAACGTTATACGTTAGTACGTAATAGTATATCACGTTATACGTTAGTACGTAATAGCTTATAACGTTATACGTTAGAACGTAATAGTATATAACGATATAAGACATAACGTAATAGTGTATACCGTTATGCGTTAGTACCTAATAGTTTATAACGTTATACGTTATAACGTTATAGTATATAACGTTACACGTTAGTACGTAATTGTATATAACGTTATACGTTAGTACGTAATAGTTTATAACGTTATACGTTAGTACATAATAGTATATAACGTCATACGTTATAACGTAATACTATATAACGTTATACGTTAGTACGTAATACTATATAACGTTATACGTTATAACGTAATAGTATATAACATTATACGTTATAACGTAATAGTATATAACCTTATAAGTCATAACGTAATAATATATAACGTTATACGTTAGTACGTAATAGTTTATAACGTTATACGTTATAACGTAATAGTATATAACGCTACACGTTAGTACGTAATAGTATATAAGGTTATACGTTATAACGTAATAGTACATAACGTTATACGTTATAACGTAATAGTATATAACGTTATACGTTAGTACGTAATAGTATATAACGTTATACGTTATAACGTAATTGTTTATAACGTTATACGTTATTACGTAATAGTTTATAACGTTATACGTTAGTACGTAATAGTATATAACGTTATAAGTCATAACGTAATAGTATATAACGTTATACGTTAGTACGTAATAGTATATAACGTTATACGTTATAACGTAATAGTATATAACATTATACGTTATAACGTAATAATATATAGCGTTATAAGTCATAACGTTATAGTATATAACGTTATACGTTAGTACGTAATAGTTTATAACGTTATACGTTATAACGTAATAGTATATAACGTTATACGTTAGTACGTAATAGTTTATAACGTTATACGTTATAACGTAATAGTATATAACGTTATACGTTAGTACGTAATAGTATATAACGTTATACGTTATAACGTAATAGTATATAACATTATGCGTTATAACGTAATATTATATAGCGTTATAAGTCATAACGTTATAGTATATAACGTTATACGTTAGTACGTAATAGTTTATAACGTTATACGTTATAACGTAATAGTATATAACGTTATACGTCAGTACGTAATAGTTTATAACGTTATACGTTATAACGTAATAGTATATAACGTTACACGTTAGTACGTAATAGTATATAACGTTATACGTTAGTACGTAATAGTATATATCGTTATACGTTATGACGTAGTAATATATAACGTTACCCGTTAGTACGTAATAGTATATAACGTTATACGTTATAACGTAATAATATATCACGTTATACGTTAGTACGTAATAGTATATAACGTTATACGTTAGTACGTAATAGTTTATAACGTTATACGTTATAACGTAATAGTATATAACGTTACACGTTAGTACGTACTAGTATATAACGTTATACGTTATAACGTAATAGTACATAACGTTATACGTTATTACGTAATAGTATATAACGTTATACGTTAGTACGTAATAGTTTATAACGTTATACGTTATAACGTAATAGTATATAACGTTACACGTTAGTACGTACTAGTATATAACGTTATACGTTATAACGTAATAGTACATAACGTTATACGTTATTACGTAATAGTATATAACGTTATACGTCATAACTTAATAGTACATAACGATATAAGTCATAACGTAATAGTGTATAACGTTATACGTTAGTACGTAATAGTTTATAACGTTATGCGTTATAACGTAATAGTATATAACGTTATACGTTAGTACGTAATAGTATATCACGTTATACGTTAGTACGTAATAGTTTATAACGTTATACGTTAGAACGTAATAGTATATAACGATATAAGACATAACGTAATAGTGTATACCGTTATGCGTTAGTACCTAATAGTTTATAACGTTATACGTTATAACGTTATAGTATATAACGTTACACGTTAGTACGTAATTGTATATAACGTTATACGTTAGTACGTAATAGTTTATAACGTTATACGTTAGTACATAATAGTATATAACGTCATACGTTATAACGTAATACTATATAACGTTATACGTTAGTACGTAATACTATATAACGTTATACGTTATAACGTAATAGTATATAACATTATACGTTATAACGTAATAGTATATAACCTTATAAGTCATAACGTAATAATATATAACGTTATACGTTAGTACGTAATAGTTTATAACGTTATACGTTATAACGTAATAGTATATAACGCTACACGTTAGTACGTAATAGTATATAAGGTTATACGTTATAACGTAATAGTACATAACGTTATACGTTATAACGTAATAGTATATAACGTTATACGTTAGTACGTAATAGTATATAACGTTATACGTTATAACGTAATTGTTTATAACGTTATACGTTATTACGTAATAGTTTATAACGTTATACGTTAGTACGTAATAGTATATAACGTTATAAGTCATAACGTAATAGTATATAACGTTATACGTTAGTACGTAATAGTATATAACGTTATACGTTATAACGTAATAGTATATAACATTATACGTTATAACGTAATAATATATAGCGTTATAAGTCATAACGTTATAGTATATAACGTTATACGTTAGTACGTAATAGTTTATAACGTTATACGTTATAACGTAATAGTATATAACGTTATACGTTAGTACGTAATAGTTTATAACGTTATACGTTATAACGTAATAGTATATAACGTTATACGTTAGTACGTAATAGTATATAACGTTATACGTTATAACGTAATAGTATATAACATTATGCGTTATAACGTAATATTATATAGCGTTATAAGTCATAACGTTATAGTATATAACGTTATACGTTAGTACGTAATAGTTTATAACGTTATACGTTATAACGTAATAGTATATAACGTTATACGTCAGTACGTAATAGTTTATAACGTTATACGTTATAACGTAATAGTATATAACGTTACACGTTAGTACGTAATAGTATATAACGTTATACGTTAGTACGTAATAGTATATATCGTTATACGTTATGACGTAGTAATATATAACGTTACCCGTTAGTACGTAATAGTATATAACGTTATACGTTATAACGTAATAATATATCACGTTATACGTTGGTACGTAATAGTTTATAACGTTATACGTTAGTACGTAATAGTTTATAACGTTATACGTTAGTACGTAATAGTTTATAACGTTATACGTTAGTACGTAGTAGTATAGAACGTTATACGTTATAAAGTAATAGTGTATCACGTTATACGTTAGTACGAAATAGTATATCACGTTCTACGTTATAACGTAATTGTTTATAACGTTATACGTTATTACGTAATAGTTTATAACGTTATACGTTAGTACGTAATAGTATATAACGTTATAAGTCATAACGTAATAGTATATAACGTTATACGTTAGTAGGTAATAGTTTATAACGTTATACGTTAGTACGTAGTAGTATATAACGTTATACGTTATAACGTAATAGTTTATAACGTTATACGTTATAACGTAACAGTATATAACGTTATACGTTAGTACGTAATAGTATATCACGTTATACGTTAGAACGTAATAGTTTATAACGTTATACGTTAGTACGTAATAGTTTATAACGTTATACGTTAGTACGTAGTAGTTTATAACGTTATACGTTAGTACGTAATAGAATATAACGTTATAAGTCATAACGTAATAGTATATAACGTTATACGTTGGTACGTAATAGTTTATAACGTTAATCGTTATAACGTAATAGTATATAACGTTATACGTTAGTACGTAATAGTATATAACGTTATACGTTATAACGTAATAATATATCACGTTATACGTTAGTACGTAATAGTTTATAACGTTATACGTTAGTACGTAATAGTTTATAACGTTATACGTTAGTACGTAATAGTTTATAACGTTATTCGTTAGTATGTAGTAGTATATAACGTTATACGTTATAAAGTAATAGTATATAACATCATACGTTATAACGTAATAATATATAACGTTATACGTTAGTACGTAATAGAATACAACGTTATAAGTCATAACGTAATAGTATATAACGTTATACGTTGGTACGTAATAGTTTATAACGTTATTCGTTATAACGTAATAGTATATAACGTTATACGTTATAACGTAATAGTATATAACGTTATACGTTAGTTCGCAATAGTATATAACGTTATATGTTAGTACGTAATAGTTTATAACGTTATACAATAGTACGTAATAGTGTATAAAGTTATACGTTATAACATAATAGTATATAACGTTATACGTTAGTACGTAATAGTATATAACGTTATACGTTAGTACGTAATAGTTTATAACGTTATACGTTATTACGTAATAGTTTATAACGTTATACGTTAGTACGTAATAGTATATAACGTCATACGTTAGTACGTAATAGTATATAACGTTATACGTTATAACGTAATAATATATCACGTTATACGTTGGTACGTAATAGTTTATAACTTTATACGTTAGTACGTAATAGTTTATAACGTTATACGTTAGTACGTAATAGTTTATAATGTTATACGTTAGTACGTAGTAGTATATAACGTTATACGTTATAAAGTAATAGTATATCACGTTATACGTTAGTACGTAATAGTATATCACGTTATACGTTATAACGTAATTGTTTATAACGTTATACGTTAGTACGTAATACTATATAACGTTATACGTTATAACGTAATAATATATAACGTTATACGTTAGTACGTAATAGTATATAACGTTATACGTTATAACGCAATTATATATAACGTTATACGTTAGTACGTAATAGTATATAACGTTATAAGTCATAACGTAATAGTATATAACGTTATACGTTAGTACGTAATAGTTTATAACGTTATACGTTATAACGTAATAGTATATAACGTTATACATTAGTACGTAATAGTATATAACGTTATACGTTATAACGTAATAGTATATAACATTATGCGTTATAACGTAATATCATATAGCGTTATAAGTCATAACGTAATAGTATATAACGTTATACGTCAGTACGTAATAGTTTATAACGTTATATGTTATAACGTAATAGTATATAACGTTATACGTTAGTACGTAATAGTATATAACATTATGCGTTATAACGTAATATTATATAGCGTTATAAGTCATAACGTAATAGTATATAACGTCATACGTCAGTACGTAATAGTTTATAACGTTATACGTTAGTACGTAATAGTTTATAACGTTATGCGTTATAACGTAATAGTATATAACGTTATACGTTAGTACGTAATAGTATATCACGTTATACGTTAGTACGTAATAGTTTATAACGTTATACGTTAGTACGTAATAGTATATAACGTTATACGTTAGTACGTAATAGTTTATAACGTTATACGTTAGAACGTAATAGTATATATCGTTATACGTTATAACGTAATAATATATAACGTTATACGTTAGTACGTGATAGAATATAACGTTATAAGTCATAACTTAAGAGTATATAACGATATAAGTCATAACGTAATAGTATATAACGTTATACGTTAGTACGTAATAGTTTATAACGTTATACGTTAGTACGTAATAGTTTATAACGTTATACGTTAGTACGTAATAGTATATAACGTTATACGTTATAACGTAACAGTATATAACATTATACGTTATAACGTAATAATATATAGCGTTATAAGTCATAACGTTATAGTATATAACGTTATACGTTAGTACGTAATAGTTTATAACGTTATACGTTATAACGTAATAGTATATAACGTTATACGTTAGTACGTAATACTATATAACGTTATACGTTATAACGTAATAGTATATAACATTATACGTTATAACGTAATAGTATATAACCTTATAAGTCATAACGTAATAGTATATAACGTTATACGTTAGTACGTAATAGTTTATAACGTTATACGTTATAACGTAATAGTATATAACGCTACACGTTAGTACGTAATAGTATATAAGGTTATACGTTATAACGTAATAGTACATAACGTTATACGTTATTACGTAATAGTATATAACGTTATACGTCATAACGTAATAGTATATAACATTATACGTTATAACGTAATAATATATAGCGTTATAAGTCATAACGTTATAGTATATAACGTTATACGTTAGTACGTAATAGTTTATAACGTTATACGTTATAACGTAACAGTATATAACGTTATACGTTAGTACGTAATAGTATATAACGTTATACGTTATAACGTAATAGTATATAACATTATGCGTTATAACGTAATATTATATAGCGTTATAAGTCATAACGTAATAGTATATAACGTTATACGTCAGTACGTAATAGTTTATAACGTTATACGTTATAACGTAATAGTATATAACGTTACACGTTAGTACGTAATAGTATATAACGTTATACGTTAGTACGTAATAGTATATATCGGTATACGTTATGACGTAGTAATATATAACGTTATACGTTAGTACGTAATAGTATATAACGTTATACGTTAGTACGTAATAGTTTATGACGTTATATGTTAGTACATAATAGTATATAACGTCATACGTTATAACGTAATACTATATAACGTTATACGTTAGTACGTAATTGTATATAACGTTATACGTTAGTACGTAATAGTTTATAACGTTATACGTTAGTACATAATAGTATATAACGTCATACGTTATAACGTAATACTATATAACGTTATACGTTAGTACGTAATAGTATAGAACGTTATACGTTATTACGTAATAGTATATAACGTTATACGTCATAACTTAATAGTACATAACGATATAAGTCATAACGTAATAGTGTATAACGTTATACGTTAGTACGTAATAGTTTATAACGTTATGCGTTATAACGTAATAGTATATAACGTTATACGTTAGTACGTAATAGTATATCACGTTATACGTTAGTACGTAATAGCTTATAACGTTATACGTTAGAACGTAATAGTATATAACGATATAAGACATAACGTAATAGTATATAACGTTATGCGTTAGTACCTAATAGTTTATAACGTTATACGTTATAACGTTATAGTATATAACGTTACACGTTAGTACGTAATTGTATATAACGTTATACCTTAGTACGTAATAGTTTATAACGTTATACGTTATAACGTAATAGTATATAACGTTATACGTTAGTACGTAATAGTATATAACGTTATACGTTATAACGTAATAGTATATAACATTATGCGTTATAACGTAATATTATATAGCGTTATAAGTCATAACGTAATAGTATATAACGTTATACGTCAGTACGTAATAGTTTATAACGTTATACGTCAGTACGTAATAGTTTATAACGTTATACGTTATAACGTAATAGTATATAACGTTACACGTTAGTACGTAATATTATATAACGTTATACGTTAGTACGTAATAGTATATATCGTTATACGTTATGACGTAGTAATATATAACGTTACCCGTTAGTACGTAATAGTATATAACGTTATACGTTATAACGTAATAATATATAACGTTATACGTTAGTACGTAATAGTATATAACGTTATAAGTCATAACGTAATAGTATATAACGTTATACGTTAGTACGTAATAGTTTATAACGTTATACGTTAGTACGTAGTAGTATATAACGTTATACGTTAGTTCGTAATAGTTTATAACGTTATACGTTAGTACGTAATAGTTTATAACGTTATACGTTAGTACGTAGTAGTATATAACGTTATACGTTATAAAGTAATAGTGTATAACATCATACGTTATAACGTAATAATATATAACGTTATACGTTAGTACGTAATAGAATATAACGTTATAAGTCATAACGTAATAGTATATAACGTTATACGTTGGTACGTAATAGTTTATAACGTTATTCGTTATAACGTAATAGTATATAACGTTATACGTTATAACGTAATAGTATATAACGTTATACGTTAGTTCGCAATAGTATATAACGTTATATGTTAGTACGTAATAGTTTATAACGTTATACAATAGTACGTAATAGTGTATAACGTTATACGTTATAACATAATAGTATATAACGTTATACCTTAGTACGTAATAGTCTATAACGTTATTTGTTATAACGTAATAGTATATAACGTTATACGTTAGTACGTAATAGTTTATAACGTTATACGTTAGTACGTAATAGTTTATAACGTTATACGTTAGTACGTAATAGTTTATAACGTTATACGTTAGTACGTAGTAGTATATAACGTTATACGTTATAAAGTAATAGTATAACACGTTATACGTTAGTACGTAATAGTATATCACGTTATACGTTATAACGTAATTGTTTATAACGTTATACGTTAGTACGTAATACCATATAACGTTATACGTTATAACGTAATAATATATAACGTTGTACGTTAGTACGTAATAGTATATAACGTTATACGTTATAACGAAATTATATATAACGTTATACGTTAGTACGTAATAGTATATAACGTTATAAGTCATAACGTAATAGTATATAACGTTATACGTTAGTACGTAATAGTTTATAACGTTATACGTTAGTACTTAGTAGTATATAACGTTATACGTTATAAAGTAATAGTATATAACATCATACGTTATAACGTAATAATATATAACGTTATACGTTAGTACGTAATAGAATATAACGTTATAAGTCATAACGTAATAGTATATAACGTTATACGTTGGTACGTAATAGTTTATAACGTTATTCGTTATAACGTAATAGTATATAACGTTATACGTTATAACGTAATAGTATATAACGTTATACGTTAGTTCGCAATAGTATATAACTTTATATGTTAGTACGTAATAGTTTATAACGTTATACGTTAGTACGTAATTGTGTATAACGTTATACGTTAGTTCGCAATAGTATATAACGTTATATGTTAGTACGTAATAGTTTATAACGTTATACGTTAGTACGTAATAGTATATAATGTTATACGTTAGTACGTAATAGTATATAACGTTATACGTTATAACGTAATAATATATCACGTTATACGTTAGTACGTAATAGTTTATAACGTTATACGTTAGTACGTAATAGTTTATAACGTTATACGTTAGTACGTAATAGTTTATAACGATATACGTTAGTACGTAGTAGTATATAACGTTATACGTTATAACGTAATAATATATAACGTTATACGTTAGTACGTAATAGTATGTAACGTTATAAGACATAACGTAATAGTATATAACGTTATTCGTTAGTACGTAATAGTTTATAACGTTATACGTTATAACGTAATAGTATGTAACGTTATACGTTAGTACGTAATAGTATATAACGTTATACAATAGTACGTAATAGTGTATAACGTTATACGTTATAACATATTAGTATATAACGTTATACGTTAGTACGTAATAGTATATAACGTTATACGTTAGTACGTAATAGTTTATAACGTTATACGTTAGTACGTAATAGTTTATAACGTTATACGTTAGTACGTAATAGTATATAACGTTATACGTTATAACGTAATAATATATCACGTTATACGTTAGTACGTAATAGTTTATAACGTTATACGTTAGTATGTAATAGTTTATAACGTTATACGTTAGTACGTAATAGTTTATAACGTTATTCGTTAGTACGTAGTAGTATATAACGTTATACGTTATAAAGTAATAGTATATAACATCATACGTTATAACGTAATAATATATAACGTTATACGTTAGTACGTAATAGTTTATAACGTTATTCGTTAGTACGTAGTAGTATATAACGTTATACGTTATAAAGTAATAGTATATAACATCATACGTTATAACGTAATAATATATAACGTTATACGTTAGTACGTAATAGAATATAACGTTATAAGTCATAACGTAATAGTATATAACGTTATACGTTGGTACGTAATAGTTTATAACGTTATTCGTTATAACGTAATAGTATATAACGTTATACGTTATAACGTAATAGTATATAACGTTATACGTTAGTTCGCAATAGTATATAACGTTATATGTTAGTACGTAATAGTTTATAACGTTATACAATAGTACGTAATAGTGTATAACGTTATACGTTAGTACGTAATAGAATATAACGTTATAAGTCATAACGTAATAGTATATAACGTTATACGTTGGTACGTAATAGTTTATAACGTTATTCGATATAAAGTAATAGTGTATAACATCATACGTTATAACGTAATAATATATAACGTTATACGTTAGTACGTAATAGAATATAACGTTATAAGTCATAACGTAATAGTATATAACGTTATATGTTAGTACGTAATAGTTTATAACGTTATACAATAGTACGTAATAGTGTATAACGTTATACGTTATAACATAATAGCATATAACGTTATACCTTAGTACGTAATAGTCTATAACGTTATTCGTTATAACGTAATAGTATATAACGTTATACGTTATAACGTAATAGTATATAACGTTATACGTTAGTTCGCAATAGTATATAACGTTATATGTTAGTACGTAATAGTATATAACGTTATACGTTAGTACGTAATAGTATATAACGTTATACGTTATAACGTAATAATATATCACGTTATACGTTAGTACGTAATAGTTTATAACGTTATACGTTAGTACGTAATAGTTTATAACGTTATACGTTAGTACGTAATAGTTTATAACGTTATACGTTAGTACGTAGTAGTATATAGCGTTATACGTTATAAAGTAATAGTATATAACATCATACGTTATAACGTAATAATATATAACGTTATACGGTAGTACGTAATAGAATATAACGTTATAAGTCATAACGTAATAGTATATAACGTTATACGTTGGTGCGTAATAGTTTATAACGTTATTCGTTATAACGTAATAGTATATAACGTTATACGTTATAACGTAATAGTATATAACGTTATACGTTAGTTCGCAATAGTATATAACGTTATATGTTAGTACGTAATAGTTTATAATGTTATACGTTAGTACGTAATAGTTTATAACGTTATTCGTTATAACGTAATAGTATATAACGTTATACGTTATAACGTAATAGTATATAACGTTATACGTTAGTTCACAATAGTATATAACGTTATATGTTAGTACGTAATAGTTTATAACGTTATACGTTAGTACGTAATAGTGTATAACGTTATACGTTATAACATAATAGTATATAACGTTATACGTTAGTACGTAATAGTATATAACGTTATACGTTAGTACGTAATAGTTTATAACGTTATACGTTAGTACGTAATAGTTTATAACGTTATACGTTAGTACGTAATAGTATATTACGTTATACGTTAGTACGTAATAGTATATAACGTTATACGTTATAACGTAATAATATATCACGTTATACGTTAGTACGTAATAGTTTATAACGTTATACGATAGTACGTAATAGTTTATAACGTTATACGTTAGAA
This sequence comes from Bombus muscorum, assembly GCA_963971185.1. Taxonomy (NCBI): domain Eukaryota; kingdom Metazoa; phylum Arthropoda; class Insecta; order Hymenoptera; family Apidae; genus Bombus; species Bombus muscorum. The sequence goes on along the minus strand of OZ020136.1, from coordinate 3,225,852 downwards.
CGTAATAGTTTATAACGTTATACGTTAGTACGTAGTAGTATATAACGTTATACGTTATAAAGTAATAGTATAACACGTTATACGTTAGTACGTAATAGTATATCACGTTATACGTTATAACGTAATTGTTTATAACGTTATACGTTAGTACGTAATACCATATAACGTTATACGTTATAACGTAATAATATATAACGTTGTACGTTAGTACGTAATAGTATATAACGTTATACGTTATAACGAAATTATATATAACGTTATACGTTAGTACGTAATAGTATATAACGTTATAAGTCATAACGTAATAGTATATAACGTTATACGTTAGTACGTAATAGTTTATAACGTTATACGTTAGTACTTAGTAGTATATAACGTTATACGTTATAAAGTAATAGTATATAACATCATACGTTATAACGTAATAATATATAACGTTATACGTTAGTACGTAATAGAATATAACGTTATAAGTCATAACGTAATAGTATATAACGTTATACGTTGGTACGTAATAGTTTATAACGTTATTCGTTATAACGTAATAGTATATAACGTTATACGTTGTAACGTAATAGTATATAACGTTATACGTTAGTTCGCAATAGTATATAACTTTATATGTTAGTACGTAATAGTTTATAACGTTATACGTTAGTACGTAATAGTGTATAACGTTATACGTTAGTTCGCAATAGTATATAACGTTATATGTTAGTACGTAATAGTTTATAACGTTATACAATAGTACGTAATAGTGTATAACGTTATACGTTATAACATAATAGTATATAACGTTATACGTTAGTACGTAATAGTTTATAACGTTATACGTTAGTACGTAATAGTATATAATGTTATACGTTAGTACGTAATAGTATATAACGTTATACGTTATAACGTAATAATATATCACGTTATACGTTAGTACGTAATAGTTTATAACGTTATACGTTAGTACGTAATAGTTTATAACGTTATACGTTAGTACGTAATAGTTTATAACGATATACGTTAGTACGTAGTAGTATATAACGTTATGCGTTATAACGTAATAATATATAACGTTATACGTTAGTACGTAATAGTATATAACGTTATAAGACATAACGTAATAGTATATAACGTTATTCGTTAGTACGTAATAGTTTATAACGTTATACGTTATAACGTAATAGTATATAACGTTATACGTTAGTACGTAATAGTATATAACGTTATACAATAGTACGTAATAGTGTATAACGTTATACGTTATAACATAATAGTATATAACGTTATACGTTAGTACGTAATAGTATATAACGTTATACGTTAGTACGTAATAGTTTATAACGTTATACGTTAGTACGTAATAGTTTATAACGTTATACGTTAGTACGTAATAGTATATAACGTTATACGTTATAACGTAATAATATATCACGTTATACGTTAGTACGTAATAGTTTATAACGTTATACGTTAGTACGTAATAGTTTATAACGTTATACGTTAGTACGTAATAGTTTATAACGTTATTCGTTAGTACGTAGTAGTATATAACGTTATACGTTATAAAGTAATAGTATATAACATCATACGTTATAACGTAATAATATATAACGTTATACGTTAGTACGTAATAGTTTATAACGTTATTCGTTAGTACGTAGTAGTATATAACGTTATACGTTATAAAGTAATAGTATATAACATCATACGTTATAACGTAATAATATATAACGTTATACGTTAGTACGTAATAGAATATAACGTTATAAGTCATAACGTAATAGTATATAACGTTATACGTTGGTACGTAATAGTTTATAACGTTATTCGTTATAACGTAATAGTATATAACGTTATACGTTATAACGTAATAGTATATAACGTTATACGTTAGTTCGCAATAGTATATAACGTTATATGTTAGTACGTAATAGTTTATAACGTTATACAATAGTACGTAATAGTGTATAACGTTATACGTTATAACATAATAGTATATAACGTTATACGTTAGTACGTAATAGTATATAACGTTATACGTTAGTACGTAATAGTTTATAACGTTATACGTTATTACGTAATAGTTTATAACGTTATACGTTAGTACGTAATAGTATATAACGTTATACGTTAGTACGTAATAGTATATAACGTTATACGTTATAACGTAATAATATATCACGTTATACGTTGGTACGTAATAGTTTATAACTTTATACGTTAGTACGTAATAGTTTATAACGTTATACGTTAGTACGTAATAGTTTATAATGTTATACGTTAGTACGTAGTAGTATATAACGTTATACGTTATAAAGTAATAGTATATCACGTTATACGTTAGTACGTAATAGTATATCACGTTGTACGTTATAACGTAATTGTTTATAACGTTATACGTTAGTACGTAATACTATATAACGTTATACGTTATAACGTAATAATATATAACGTTATACGTTAGTACGTAATAGTATATACCGTTATACGTTATAACGCAATTATATATAACGTTATACGTTAGTACGTAATAGTATATAACGTTATAAGTCATAACGTAATAGTATATAACGTTATACGTTAGTACGTAATAGTTTATAACGTTATACGTTAGTACGTAGTAGTATATAACGTTATACGTTATAAAGTAATAGTATATAACATCATACGTTAGTACGTAATAGTTTGTAACGTTATACGTTAGTACGTAATAGTATATAACGTTATACGTTAGTACGTAATAGTTTATAACGTTATTCGTTAGTACGTAGTAGTATATAACGTTATACGTTATAAAGTAATAGTATATAACATCATACGTTATAACGTAATAATATATAACGTTATACGTTAGTACGTAATAGTTTATAACGTTATTCGTTAGTACGTAGTAGTATATAACGTTATACGTTATAAAGTAATAGTATATAACATCATACGTTATAACGTAATAATATATAACGTTATACGTTAGTACGTAATAGTATATACCGTTATACGTTATAACGCAATTATATATAACGTTATACGTTAGTACGTAATAGTATATAACGTTATAAGTCATAACGTAATAGTATATAACGTTATACGTTAGTACGTAATAGTTTATAACGTTATACGTTAGTACGTAGTAGTATATAACGTTATACGTTATAAAGTAATAGTATATAACATCATACGTTAGTACGTAATAGTTTGTAACGTTATACGTTAGTACGTAATAGTATATAACGTTATACGTTAGTTCGTAATAGTTTATAACGTTATACGTTAGTACGTAATAGGATATAACGTTATACGTTAGTACGTAATAGTTTATAACGTTATACGTTAGTACGTAATAGTATATAACGTTATACGTTAGTTCGTAATAGTTTATAACGTTATACGGTAGTACGTAATAGTTTATAACGTTATACGTTAGTACGTAGCAGTATATAACGTTATACGTTATAAAGTAATAGTATATAACATCGTACGTTATAACGTAATAATATACAACGTTATACGTTAGTACGTAATAGAATATAACGTTATAAGTCATAACGTAATAGTATATAACGTTATACGTTGGTACGTAATAGTTTATAACGTTATTCGTTATAACGTAATAGTATATAACGTTATACGTTATAACGTAATAGTATATAACGTTATACGTTAGTTCGCAATAGTATATAACGTTATATGTTAGTACGTAATAGTTTATAACGTTATACAATAGTACGTAATAGTGTATAACGTTATACGTTATAACATAATAGTATATAACGTTATACCTTAGTACGTAATAGTATATAACGTTATACGTTACTACGTAATAGTTTATAACGTTATACGTTAGTACGTAATAGTTTATATCGTTATACGTTAGTACGTAATAGTATATAACGTTACACGTTAGTACGTAATAGTATATAACGTTATACGTTATAACGTAATAATATATCACGTTATACGTTGGTACGTAATAGTTTATAACGTTATACGTTAGTACGTAATAGTTTATAACGTTATACGTTAGTACGTAGTAGTATAGAACGTTATACGTTATAAAGTAATAGTATATCACGTTATACGTTATAACGTAATAATATATCACGTTATACGATAGTACGTAATAGTTTATAACGTTATACGTTAGTACGTAATAGTTTATAACGTTATACGTTGGTACGTAATAGTTTATAACGTTATTCGTTATAACGTAATAGTATATAACGTTATACGTTATAAAGTATTAGTATATAACATCATACGTTATAACGTAATAATATATAACGTTATACGTTAGTACGTAATAGAATATAACGTTATAAGTCATAACGTAATAGTATATAACGTTATATGTTAGTACGTAATAGTTTATAATGTTATACGTTAGTTCGCAATAGTATATAGCGTTATATGTTAGTACGTAATAGTTTATAACGATATACGTTAGTACGTAGTAGTATATAACGTTATGCGTTATAACGTAATAATATATAACGTTATACGTTAGTACGTAATAGTATATAACGTTATAAGACATAACGTAATAGTATATAACGTTATTCGTTAGTACGTAATAGTTTATAACGTTATACGTTATAACGTAATAGTATATAACGTTATACGTTAGTACGTAATAGTATATAACGTTATACAATAGTACGTAATAGTGTATAACGTTATACGTTATAACATAATAGTATATAACGTTATACGTTAGTACGTAATAGTATATAACGTTATACGTTAGTACGTAATAGTTTATAACGTTATACGTTAGTACGTAATAGTTTATAACGTTATACGTTAGTACGTAATAGTATATAACGTTATACGTTATAACGTAATAATATATCACGTTATACGTTAGTACGTAATAGTTTATAACGTTATACGTTAGTACGTAATAGTTTATAACGTTATACGTTAGTACGTAATAGTTTATAACGTTATTCGTTAGTACGTAGTAGTATATAACGTTATACGTTATAAAGTAATAGTATATAACATCATACGTTATAACGTAATAATATATAACGTTATACGTTAGTACGTAATAGTTTATAACGTTATTCGTTAGTACGTAGTAGTATATAACGTTATACGTTATAAAGTAATAGTATATAACATCATACGTTATAACGTAATAATATATAACGTTATACGTTAGTACGTAATAGAATATAACGTTATAAGTCATAACGTAATAGTATATAACGTTATACGTTGGTACGTAATAGTTTATAACGTTATTCGTTATAACGTAATAGTATATAACGTTATACGTTATAACGTAATAGTATATAACGTTATACGTTAGTTCGCAATAGTATATAACGTTATATGTTAGTACGTAATAGTTTATAACGTTATACAATAGTACGTAATAGTGTATAACGTTATACGTTATAACATAATAGTATATAACGTTATACGTTAGTACGTAATAGTATATAACGTTATACGTTAGTACGTAATAGTTTATAACGTTATACGTTATTACGTAATAGTTTATAACGTTATACGTTAGTACGTAATAGTATATAACGTTATACGTTAGTACGTAATAGTATATAACGTTATACGTTATAACGTAATAATATATCACGTTATACGTTGGTACGTAATAGTTTATAACTTTATACGTTAGTACGTAATAGTTTATAACGTTATACGTTAGTACGTAATAGTTTATAATGTTATACGTTAGTACGTAGTAGTATATAACGTTATACGTTATAAAGTAATAGTATATCACGTTATACGTTAGTACGTAATAGTATATCACGTTGTACGTTATAACGTAATTGTTTATAACGTTATACGTTAGTACGTAATACTATATAACGTTATACGTTATAACGTAATAATATATAACGTTATACGTTAGTACGTAATAGTATATACCGTTATACGTTATAACGCAATTATATATAACGTTATACGTTAGTACGTAATAGTATATAACGTTATAAGTCATAACGTAATAGTATATAACGTTATACGTTAGTACGTAATAGTTTATAACGTTATACGTTAGTACGTAGTAGTATATAACGTTATACGTTATAAAGTAATAGTATATAACATCATACGTTAGTACGTAATAGTTTGTAACGTTATACGTTAGTACGTAATAGTATATAACGTTATACGTTAGTACGTAATAGTTTATAACGTTATTCGTTAGTACGTAGTAGTATATAACGTTATACGTTATAAAGTAATAGTATATAACATCATACGTTATAACGTAATAATATATAACGTTATACGTTAGTACGTAATAGTTTATAACGTTATTCGTTAGTACGTAGTAGTATATAACGTTATACGTTATAAAGTAATAGTATATAACATCATACGTTATAACGTAATAATATATAACGTTATACGTTAGTACGTAATAGTATATACCGTTATACGTTATAACGCAATTATATATAACGTTATACGTTAGTACGTAATAGTATATAACGTTATAAGTCATAACGTAATAGTATATAACGTTATACGTTAGTACGTAATAGTTTATAACGTTATACGTTAGTACGTAGTAGTATATAACGTTATACGTTATAAAGTAATAGTATATAACATCATACGTTAGTACGTAATAGTTTGTAACGTTATACGTTAGTACGTAATAGTATATAACGTTATACGTTAGTTCGTAATAGTTTATAACGTTATACGTTAGTACGTAATAGGATATAACGTTATACGTTAGTACGTAATAGTTTATAACGTTATACGTTAGTACGTAATAGTATATAACGTTATACGTTAGTTCGTAATAGTTTATAACGTTATACGGTAGTACGTAATAGTTTATAACGTTATACGTTAGTACGTAGCAGTATATAACGTTATACGTTATAAAGTAATAGTATATAACATCGTACGTTATAACGTAATAATATACAACGTTATACGTTAGTACGTAATAGAATATAACGTTATAAGTCATAACGTAATAGTATATAACGTTATACGTTGGTACGTAATAGTTTATAACGTTATTCGTTATAACGTAATAGTATATAACGTTATACGTTATAACGTAATAGTATATAACGTTATACGTTAGTTCGCAATAGTATATAACGTTATATGTTAGTACGTAATAGTTTATAACGTTATACAATAGTACGTAATAGTGTATAACGTTATACGTTATAACATAATAGTATATAACGTTATACCTTAGTACGTAATAGTATATAACGTTATACGTTACTACGTAATAGTTTATAACGTTATACGTTAGTACGTAATAGTTTATATCGTTATACGTTAGTACGTAATAGTATATAACGTTACACGTTAGTACGTAATAGTATATAACGTTATACGTTATAACGTAATAATATATCACGTTATACGTTGGTACGTAATAGTTTATAACGTTATACGTTAGTACGTAATAGTTTATAACGTTATACGTTAGTACGTAGTAGTATAGAACGTTATACGTTATAAAGTAATAGTATATCACGTTATACGTTAGTACGAAATAGTATATCACGTTCTACGTTATAACGTAATTGTTTATAACGTTATACGTTATTACGTAATAGTTTATAACGTTATACGTTAGTACGTAATAGTATATAACGTTATAAGTCATAACGTAATAGTATATAACGTTATACGTTAGTACGTAATAGTTTATAACGTTATACGTTAGTACGTAGTAGTATATAACGTTATACGTTATAACGTAATAGTTTATAACGTTATACGTTATAACGTAATAGTATATAACGTTATACGTTAGTACGTAATAGTATATCACGTTATACGTTAGAACGTAATAGTTTATAACGTTATACGTTAGTACGTAATAGTTTATAACGTTATACGTTAGTACGTAGTAGTTTATAACGTTATACGTTAGTACGTAATAGAATATAACGTTATAAGGCATAACGTAATAGTATATAACGTTATACGTTGGTACGTAATAGTTTATAACGTTATTCGTTATAACGTAATAGTATATAACGTTATACGTTATAACGTAATAGTATATAACGTTATACGTTAGATCGCAATAGTATATAGCGTTATATGTTAGTACGTAATAGTTTATAACGTTATACGTTGGTACGTAATAGTTTATAACGTTATTCGTTATAACGTAATAGTATATAACGTTATACGTTATAACGTAATTGTATATAACGTTATACGTTAGTTCGCAATAGTATATAACGTTATATGTTAGTACGTAATAGTATATAACGTTATACGTTAGTACGTAATAGTATATAACGTTATACGTTATAACGTAATAATATATCACGTTATACGATAGTACGTAATAGTTTATAACGTTATACGTTAGTACGTAATAGTTTATAACGTTATACGTTGGTACGTAATAGTTTATAACGTTATTCGTTATAACGTAATAGTATATAACGTTATACGTTATAAAGTATTAGTATATAACATCATACGTTATAACGTAATAATATATAACGTTATACGTTAGTACGTAATAGAATATAACGTTATAAGTCATAACGTAATAGTATATAACGTTATATGTTAGTACGTAATAGTTTATAATGTTATACGTTAGTACGTAATAGTATATCACGTTATACGTTAGAACGTAATAGTTTATAACGTTATACGTTAGTACGTAATAGTTTATAACGTTATACGTTAGTACGTAGTAGTTTATAACGTTATACGTTAGTACGTAATAGAATATAACGTTATAAGGCATAACGTAATAGTATATAACGTTATACGTTGGTACGTAATAGTTTATAACGTTATTCGTTATAACGTAATAGTATATAACGTTATACGTTATAACGTAATAGTATATAACGTTATACGTTAGTTCGCAATAGTATATAGCGTTATATGTTAGTACGTAATAGTTTATAACGTTATACGTTGGTACGTAATAGTTTATAACGTTATTCGTTATAACGTAATAGTATATAACGTTATACGTTATAACGTAATAGTATATAACGTTATACGTTAGTTCGCAATAGTATATAACGTTATATGTTAGTACGTAATAGTATATAACGTTATACGTTAGTACGTAATAGTTTATAACGTTATACGTTATAACGTAATAATATATCACGTTATACGATAGTACGTAATAGTTTATAACGTTATACGTTAGTACGTAATAGTTTATAACGTTATACGTTAGTACGTAATAGTTTATAACGTTATACGTTAGTACGTAGTAGTATATAACGTTATACGTTATAAAGTATTAGTATATAACATCATACGTTATAACGTAATAATATACGAGGGTGACTCAAATATAAACGAGACTTTATTTTTAAAATAATTTTATTCAGTGAAATAACATAGCCAAGCACATATTATTTTTCAACATAGTCTCCTGCTTTGGAAATGCATTTTTCCCAGCGGATTGGGAGATTTTTGATCCCAGCATCGTAAAAAGAAGAGTGCTGTGTCAGAAGCCAATTGCGCACAAAGGCCTCCACCGCCGCGTCGTCTTGGAATCGTTGTCCTCCTAGTGCTTCTTTAAGCGGTCCGAAGAGATGGAAATCGCAGGGCGATAGGTCAGGACTGTAGGGAGGATGATCAAGTGGAGTCCACCTTATTTCCTCTAATGTTGTGCAGGTTAGAGCTGCTGACGTCTCGAATCGGTTGGTTACGCCTTTTCGAACGATAGGCAACCTTTGCCTCCCTCAAAAGCTCACAGTAATAAGCAGCATTTATTGTGCGACGCTCATGCAAAAAATCAATGTGCAAAACGCCACGCCGGTCGAAAAAAACGTGCGAATGTTCTCCTCCGTAATGCTGGTTCGAGGACGACGATCATGTTCCACATTTTCAACCAGTTCACGTCCTTCCTTGAACTTCTTATGCCAGGCAAACACGCGAGCCCTTGACAGTGTCTGATCCCCGAACTGTGCAGTCAATCTTTGCAGAATTTCTATTGGTTTGACGCCTTCATGTGTGAGAAATTTAATAATAATGCGTTGCGCAACTGAGAGGTGTACTTGTTGCTCTGACATCTTGAATACTACCGCCAAACGTGTCTGAACTGGACAACGGCCTGCTCTCCCCACTCCTGACATCCCAACCAATGCACACTAGAAGCGGCCGCTCGCTCCCTTTAAATTTACGCGCTCAGAAACAAAAGTCTCGTTTAGATTTGAGTCACCCTCGTATAACGTTATACGATAGTACGTAATAGAATATAACGTTATAAGTCATAACGTAATAGTATATAACGTTATACGTTGGTACGTAATAGTTTATAACGTTATTCGTTATAACATAATAGTATATAACGTTATACGTTATAACGTAATAGTATATAACGTTATACGTTAGTTCGCAATAGTATATAACGTTATATGTTAGTACGTAATAGTTTATAATGTTATACGTTAGTACGTAATAGTTTATAACGTTATACGTTAGTACGTAATAGAATATAACGTTATAAGTCATAACGTAATTTTATTATTCGTTATAACGTAATAGTATATAACGTTATATGTTAGTACGTAATAGTTTATAACGTTATACGTTGGTACGTAATGGTTTATAACGTTATTCGTTATAACGTAATAGTATATAACGTTATACGTTATAACGTAATAGTATATAACGTTATACGTTAGTTCACAATAGTATATAACGTTATATGTTAGTACGTAATAGTTTATAACGTTATACGTTAGTACGTAATAGTGTATAACGTTATACGTTATAACATAATAGTATATAACGTTATACGTTAGTACGTAATAGTATATAACGTTATACGTTAGTACGTAATAGTTTATAACGTTATACGTTAGTACGTAATAGTATATAACGTTATACGTTATAACGTAATAATATATCACGTTATACGTTAGTACGAAATAGTTTATAACGTTATACGATAGTACGTAATAGTTTATAACGTTATACGTTAGTACGTAATAGTTTATAACGTTATACGTTAGTACGTAGTAGTATATAACGTTATACGTTATAAAGTAATAGTATAACACGTTATACGTTAGTACGTAATAGTATATCACGTTATACTTTATAACGTAATTGTTTATAACGTTATACGTTAGTACGTAATACCATATAACGTTATACGTTATAACGTAATAATATATAACGTTATACGTTAGTACGTAATAGTATATAACGTTATAAGTCATAACGTAATAGTATATAACGTTATACGTTGGTACGTAATAGTTTATAACGTTATTCGTTATAACGTAATAGTATATAACGTTATACGTTGGTACGTAATAGCTTATAACGTTATTCGTTATAACGTAATAGTATATAACGTTATACGTTATAACGTAATAGTATATAACGTTATACGTTAGTTCGCAATAGTATATAACGTTATATGTTAGTACGTAATAGTTTATAACGTTATACAATAGTACGTAATAGTGTATAACGTTATACGTTATAACATAATAGTATATAACGTTATACGTTAGTACGTAATAGTATATAACGTTATACGTTAGTACGTAATAGTTTATAACGTTATACGTTATTACGTAATAGTTTATAACGTTATACGTTAGTACGTAATAGTATATAACGTTATACGTTAGTACGTAATAGTATATAACGTTATACGTTATAACGTAATAATATATCACGTTATACGTTGGTACGTAATAGTTTATAACTTTATACGTTAGTACGTAATAGTTTATAACGTTATACGTTAGTACGTAATAGTTTATAATGTTATACGTTAGTACGTAGTAGTATATAACGTTATACGTTATAAAGTAATAGTATATCACGTTATACGTTAGTACGTAATAGTATATCACGTTGTACGTTATAACGTAATTGTTTATAACGTTATACGTTAGTACGTAATACTATATAACGTTATACGTTATAACGTAATAATATATAACGTTATACGTTAGTACGTAATAGTATATACCGTTATACGTTATAACGCAATTATATATAACGTTATACGTTAGTACGTAATAGTATATAACGTTATAAGTCATAACGTAATAGTATATAACGTTATACGTTAGTACGTAATAGTTTATAACGTTATACGTTAGTACGTAGTAGTATATAACGTTATACGTTATAAAGTAATAGTATATAACATCATACGTTAGTACGTAATAGTTTGTAACGTTATACGTTAGTACGTAATAGTATATAACGTTATACGGTAGTACGTAATAGTTTATAACGTTATACGTTAGTACGTAGCAGTATATAACGTTATACGTTATAAAGTAATAGTATATAACATCGTACGTTATAACGTAATAATATATAACGTTATACGTTAGTACGTAATAGAATATAACGTTATAAGTCATAACGTAATAGTATATAACGTTATACGTTGCTACGTAATAGTTTATAACGTTATTCGTTATAACGTAATAGTATATAACGTTATACGTTATAACGTAATAGTATATAACGTTATACGTTAGTTCGCAATAGTATATAACGTTATATGTTAGTACGTAATAGTTTATAACGTTATACAATAGTACGTAATAGTGTATAACGTTATACGTTATAACATAATAGTATATAACGTTATACCTTAGTACGTAATAGTATATAACGTTATACGTTACTACGTAATAGTTTATAACGTTATACGTTAGTACGTAATTGTTTATAACGTTATACGTTATTACGTAATAGTTTATAACGTTATACGTTAGTACGTAATAGTATATAACGTTATAAGTCATAACGTAATAGTATATAACGTTATACGTTAGTACGTAATAGTTTATAACGTTATACGTTAGTACGTAGTAGTATATAACGTTATACGTTATAACGTAATAGTTTATAACGTTATACGATATAAAGTAATAGTATATCACGTTATACGTTAGTACGTAATAGTATATCACGTTGTACGTTATAACGTAATTGTTTATAACGTTATACGTTAGTACGTAATACTATATAACGTTATACGGTAGTACGTAATAGTTTATAACGTTATACGTTAGTACGTAGCAGTATATAGCGTTATACGTTATAAAGTAATAGTATATAACATCGTACGTTATAACGTAATAATATATAACGTTATACGTTAGTACGTAATAGAATATAACGTTATAAGTCATAACGTAATAGTATATAACGTTATACGTTAGTACGTAGTAGTATATAACGTTATACGTTATAAAGTAATAGTATATAACATCATACGTTAGTACGTAATAGTTTGTAACGTTATACGTTAGTACGTAATAGTATATAACGTTATACGGTAGTACGTAATAGTTTATAACGTTATACGTTAGTACGTAGCAGTATATAACGTTATACGTTATAAAGTAATAGTATATAACATCGTACGTTATAACGTAATAATATATAACGTTATACGTTAGTACGTAATAGAATATAACGTTATAAGTCATAACGTAATAGTATATAACGTTATACGTTGCTACGTAATAGTTTATAACGTTATTCGTTATAACGTAATAGTATATAACGTTATACGTTATAACGTAATAGTATATAACGTTATACGTTAGTTCGCAATAGTATATAACGTTATATGTTAGTACGTAATAGTTTATAACGTTATACAATAGTACGTAATAGTGTATAACGTTATACGTTATAACATAATAGTATATAACGTTATACCTTAGTACGTAATAGTATATAACGTTATACGTTACTACGTAATAGTTTATAACGTTATACGTTAGTACGTAATTGTTTATAACGTTATACGTTATTACGTAATAGTTTATAACGTTATACGTTAGTACGTAATAGTATATAACGTTATAAGTCATAACGTAATAGTATATAACGTTATACGTTAGTACGTAATAGTTTATAACGTTATACGTTAGTACGTAGTAGTATATAACGTTATACGTTATAACGTAATAGTTTATAACGTTATACGTTATAAAGTAATAGTATATCACGTTATACGTTAGTACGTAATAGTATATCACGTTGTACGTTATAACGTAATTGTTTATAACGTTATACGTTAGTACGTAATACTATATAACGTTATACGGTAGTACGTAATAGTTTATAACGTTATACGTTAGTACGTAGCAGTATATAACGTTATACGTTATAAAGTAATAGTATATAACATCGTACGTTATAACGTAATAATATATAACGTTATACGTTAGTACGTAATAGAATATAACGTTATAAGTCATAACGTAATAGTATATAACGTTATACGTTAGTACGTAGTAGTATATAACGTTATACGTTAGTACGTAGTAGTATATAACGTTATACGTTATAAAGTAATAGTATATAACATCATACGTTAGTACGTAATAGTTTGTAACGTTATACGTTAGTACGTAATAGTATATAACGTTATACGGTAGTACGTAATAGTTTATAACGTTATACGTTAGTACGTAGCAGTATATAACGTTATACGTTATAAAGTAATAGTATATAACATCGTACGTTATAACGTAATAATATATAACGTTATACGTTAGTACGTAATAGAATATAACGTTATAAGTCATAACGTAATAGTATATAACGTTATACGTTGCTACGTAATAGTTTATAACGTTATTCGTTATAACGTAATAGTATATAACGTTATACGTTATAACGTAATAGTATATAACGTTATACGTTAGTTCGCAATAGTATATAACGTTATATGTTAGTACGTAATAGTTTATAACGTTATACAATAGTACGTAATAGTGTATAACGTTATACGTTATAACATAATAGTATATAACGTTATACCTTAGTACGTAATAGTATATAACGTTATACGTTACTACGTAATAGTTTATAACGTTATACGTTAGTACGTAATTGTTTATAACGTTATACGTTATTACGTAATAGTTTATAACGTTATACGTTAGTACGTAATAGTATATAACGTTATAAGTCATAACGTAATAGTATATAACGTTATACGTTAGTACGTAATAGTTTATAACGTTATACGTTAGTACGTAGTAGTATATAACGTTATACGTTATAACGTAATAGTTTATAACGTTATACGTTATAACGTAATAGTATATAACGTTATACGTTAGTACGTAATAGTATATCACGTTATACGTTAGAACGTAATAGTTTATAACGTTATACGTTAGTACGTAATAGTTTATAACGTTATACGTTAGTACGTAGTAGTTTATAACGTTATACGTTAGTACGTAATAGAATATAACGTTATAAGGCATAACGTAATAGTATATAACGTTATACGTTGGTACGTAATAGTTTATAATGTTATTCGTTATAACGTAATAGTATATAACGTTATACGTTATAACGTAATAGTATATAACGTTATACGTTAGTTCGCAATAGTATATAGCGTTATATGTTAGTACGTAATAGTTTATAACGTTATACGTTGGTACGTAATAGTTTATAACGTTATTCGTTATAACGTAATAGTATATAACGTTATACGTTATAACGTAATAGTATATAACGTTATACGTTATAACGTAATAGTATATAACGTTATACGTTAGTTCGCAATAGTATATAACGTTATATGTTAGTACGTAATAGTTTATAATGTTATACGTTAGTACGTAATAGTTTATAACGTTATACGTTAGTACGTGATAGAATATAACGTTATAAGTCATAACGTAATTTTATTATTCGTTATAACGTAATAGTATATAACGTTATATGTTAGTACGTAATAGTTTATAACGTTATACGTTGGTACGTAATGGTTTATAACGTTATTCGTTATAACGTAATAGTATATAACGTTATACGTTATAACGTAATAGTATATCACGTTATACTTTATAACGTAATTGTTTATAACGTTATACGTTAGTACGTAATACCATATAACGTTATACGTTATAACGTAATAATATATAACGTTATACGTTAGTACGTAATAGTATATAACGTTATACGTTATAACGCAATTATATATAACGTTATACGTTAGTACGTAATAGTATATAACGTTATAAGTCATAACGTAATAGTATATAACGTTATACGTTGGTACGTAATAGTTTATAACGTTATTCGTTATAACTTAATAGTATATAACGTTATACGTTATAACGTAATAGTATATAACGTTATACGTTAGTTCGCAATAGTATATAACTTTATATGTTAGTACGTAATAGTTTATAACGTTATACGTTAGTACGTAATAGTGTATAACGTTATACGTTATAACATAATAGTATATAACGTTATACGTTAGTACGTAATAGTATATAACGTTATACGTTAGTACGTAATAGTTTATAACGTTATACGTTAGTACGTAATAGTATATAACGTTATACGTTATAACGTAATAATATATCACGTTATACGTTAGTACGTAATAGTTTATAACGTTATACGATAGTACGTAATAGTTTATAACGTTATACGTTAGTACGTAATAGTTTATAACGTTATACGTTATAACATAATAGTATATAACGTTATACGTTAGTACGTAATAGTTTATAACGTTATACGTTAGTACGTAATAGTATATAATGTTATACGTTAGTACGTAATAGTATATAACGTTATACGTTATAACGTAATAATATATCACGTTATACGTTAGTACGTAATAGTTTATAACGTTATACGTTAGTACGTAATAGTTTATAACGTTATACGTTAGTATGTAATAGTTTATAACGATATACGTTAGTACGTAGTAGTATATAACGTTATACGTTATAAAGTAATACTATATAACATCATACGTTAGTTCGAAATAGTATATAACGTTATATGTTAGTACGTAATAGTTTATAACGTTATACGTTAGTACGTAATAGTTTATAACGTTATACGTTAGTACGTAATAGTTTATAACGTTATACGTTATTACGTAGTAGTATATAACGTTATACGTTATAAGGTAATAGTATACCACGTTATACGTTAGTACGTAATAGTATATCACGTTATACGTTAGTACGTAATAGTTTATAACGTTATACGTTAGTACGTAGTAGTATATAACGTTATACGTTATAAAGTAATAGTATATAACATCATACGTTAGTACGTAATAGTTTCTAACGTTATACGTTAGTACGTAATAGTATATAACGTTATACGTTAGTTCGTAATAGTTTATAACGTTCTACGTTAGTACGTAATAGTTTATAACGTTATACGTTATAACATAATAGTATATAACGTTATACGTTAGTTCGAAATAGTATATAACGTTATATGTTAGTACGTAATAGTTTATAACGTTATACGTTAGTACGTAATAGTTTATAACGTTATACGTTAGTACGTAGTAGTTTATAACGTTATACGTTATTACGTAGTAGTATATAACGTTATACGTTATAAAGTAATAGTATACCACGTTATACGTTAGTACGTAATAGTATATCACGTTATACGTTAGTACGTAATAGTTTATAACGTTATACGTTAGTACGTAGTAGTATATAACGTTATACGTTATAAAGTAATAGTATATAACATCATACGTTAGTACGTAATAGTTTCTAACGTTATACGTTAGTACGTAATAGTATATAACGTTATACGTTATAACGTAATTGTTTATAACGTTATACATTAGTACGTAATACTATATAACGTTATAAGTCATAACGTAATAGTATATAACGTTATACGTTAGTACGTAATAGTTTATAACGTTATACGTTATAACGTAATAGTATATAATGTTATACGTTAGTACGTAATAGTATATCACGTTATAAGTTATAACGTAATTGTTTATAACGTTATACGTTAGTACGTAATAGTATATAACGTTATACGTTTTCACGTAATAATATATAACGTTTTACGTTAGTACGTAATAGTATATAACATTATACGTTATAACGCAATTATATATAACGTTATACGTTAGTACGTAATAGTATATAACGTTATAAGTCATAACGTAATAGTATATAACGTTATACGTTAGTACGTAATAGTTTATAACGTTATACGTTATAAAGTAATAGTATATAACGTTATACGTTAATACGTAATAGTATATCACGTTATACGTTAGTACGTAATAGTATATCACGTTATACGTTATAACGTAATTGTTTATAACGTTATACGTTAGTGCGTAATAGTATATAACGTTATACGTTATAACGTAATAATATATAACGTTATACGTTAGTACGTAATAGTATATTACGTTATACGTGACAACGCAATTATATATAACGTTATACGTTAGTACGTAATAGTATATAACGTTATAAGTCATAACGTAATAGTATATCACGCTATACGTTAGTACGTAATAGTACATAACGTTATACGTTATTACGTATTAGTATATAACGTTATACGTTAGTACGTAATAGTATATAACGTTATACGTTACTACGTAACAGTATATAACGTTATACGTTAGTACGTAATAGTTTATAACGTCATACGTTAGTACGTAATAGTATATAACGTTATACGTTATAACGTAATAGTTTATAACGTTATACGTTATAACGTAATAGTATATAACGTTATACGTTAGTACGTAATAGTATATCACGTTATACGTTAGAACGTAATAGTTTATAACGTTATACGTTATAACGCAATTATATATAACGTTATACGTTTGTACGTAATAGTATATAACGTTATAAGTCATAACGTAATAGTATATAACGTTATACGTTAGTACGTAATAGTTTATAACGTTATACGTTAGTACGTAGTAGTATATAACGTTATACGTTATAAAGTAATAGTATATAACATCATACGTTAGTACGTAATAGTTTATAACGTTATACGTTAGTACGTAATAGTATATAACGTTATACGTTAGTTCGTAATAGTTTATAACGTTATACGTTAGTACGTAATAGTTGATAACGTTATACCTTAGTACGTACTAGTATATAACGTTATACGTTATAACGTAATAGTACATAACGTTATACGTTATTTCGTAATAGTATATAGCGTTATACGTCAGTACGTAATAGTATATAACATCATACGTCATAACGTAATAATATATAACGTTATACGTTAGTACGTAATAGAATATAACGTTATAAGTCATAACGTAATAGTATATAACGTTATACGTTGGTACGTAATAGTTTATAACGTTATTCGTTATAACGTAATAGTGTATAACGTTATACGTTATAACGTAATAGTATATAACGTTATACGTTAGTTCGCAATAGTATATAACGTTATATGTTAATACGTAATAGTTTATAACGTTATACAATAGTACGTAATAGTGTATAACTTTATACGTTATAACATAATAGTATATAACGTTATACGTTAGTACGCAATAGTATATAACGTTATACGTTAGTACGTAATAGTTTATAACGTTATACGTTAGTACGTAATACTATATAACGTTATAAGTCATAATGTAATAGTATATAACGTTATACGTTAGTACGTAATAGTTTATAACGTTATACGTTATAACGTAATAGTATATAATGTTATACGTTAGTACGTAATAGTATATCACGATATACGTTATAACGTAATTGTTTATAACGTTATACGTTAGTACGTAATAGTATATAACGTTATACGTTTTAACGTAATAATATATAACGTTATACGTTAGTACGTAATAGTATATAACGTTATACGTTATAACGTAATAATATATAACGTTATACGTTAGTACGTAATAGTATATAACGTTATACGTGACAACGCAATTATATATAACGTTATACGTTAGTACGTAATAGTATATAACGTTATAAGTCATAACGTAATAGTATATCACGTTATACGTTATAACGTAATAGTTTATAGCGTTATACGTTATAACGTAATAGTATATAACGTTATACGTTAGTACGTAATAGTATATCACGTTATACGTTAGAACGTAATAGTTTATAACGTTATACGTTATAACGCAATTATATATAACGTTATACGTTAGTACGTAATAGGATATAACGTTATAAGTCATAACGTAATAGTATATAACGTTATACGTTAGTACGTAATAGTTTATAACGTTATACGTTAGTACGTAGTAGTATATAACGTTATACGTTAATTCGTAATAGTTTATAACGTTATACGTTAGTACGAAATAGTTTATAACGTTATACCTTAGTACGTACTAGTATATAACGTTATACGTTATAACGTAATAGTACATAACGTTATACGTTATTTCGTAATAGTATATAACGTTATACGTCAGTACGTAATAGTATATAACATCATACGTTATAACGTAATAATATATATCGTTATACGTTAGTACGTAATAGAATATAACGTTATAAGTCATAACGTAATAGTATATAACGTTATACGTTGGTACGTAATAGTTTATAACGTTATTCGTTATAACGTAATAGTATATAACGTTATACGTTATAACGTAATAGTATATAACGTTATACGTTAGTTCGCAATAGTATATAACGTTATATGTTAATACGTAATAGTTTATAACATTATACAATAGTACGTAATAGTGTATAACTTTATACGTTATAACATAATAGTATATAACGTTATACGTTAGTACGTAATAGTATATCACGTTATACGTTAGAACGTAATAGTTTATAACGTTATACGTTATAACGCAATTATATATAACGTTATACGTTTGTACGTAATAGTATATAACGTTATAAGTCATAACGTAATAGTATATAACGTTATACGTTATTTCGTAATAGTATATAACGTTATACGTCAGTACGTAATAGTATATAACATCATACGTCATAACGTAATAATATATAACGTTATACGTTAGTACGTAATAGAATATAACGTTATAAGTCATAACGTAATAGTATATAACGTTATACGTTGGTACGTAATAGTTTATAACGTTATTCGTTATAACGTAATAGTGTATAACGTTATACGTTATAACGTAATAGTATATAACGTTATACGTTAGTTCGCAATAGTATATAACGTTATATGTTAATACGTAATAGTTTATAACGTTATACAATAGTACGTAATAGTGTATAACTTTATACGTTATAACATAATAGTATATAACGTTATACGTTAGTACGCAATAGTATATAACGTTATACGTTAGTACGTAATAGTTTATAACGTTATACGTTAGTACGTAATACTATATAACGTTATAAGTCATAATGTAATAGTATATAACGTTATACGTTAGTACGTAATAGTTTATAACGTTATACGTTATAACGTAATAGTATATAATGTTATACGTTAGTACGTAATAGTATATCACGATATACGTTATAACGTAATTGTTTATAACGTTATACGTTAGTACGTAATAGTATATAACGTTATACGTTTTAACGTAATAATATATAACGTTATACGTTAGTACGTAATAGTATATAACGTTATACGTTATAACGTAATAATATATAACGTTATACGTTAGTACGTAATAGTATATAACGTTATACGTGACAACGCAATTATATATAACGTTATACGTTAGTACGTAATAGTATATAACGTTATAAGTCATAACGTAATAGTATATCACGTTATACGTTATAACGTAATAGTTTATAGCGTTATACGTTATAACGTAATAGTATATAACGTTATACGTTAGTACGTAATAGTATATCACGTTATACGTTAGAACGTAATAGTTTATAACGTTATACGTTATAACGCAATTATATATAACGTTATACGTTAGTACGTAATAGGATATAACGTTATAAGTCATAACGTAATAGTATATAACGTTATACGTTAGTACGTAATAGTTTATAACGTTATACGTTAGTACGTAGTAGTATATAACGTTATACGTTATAAAGTAATAGTATATAACATCATACGTTAGTACGTAATAGTTTATAACGTTATACGTTAGTACGTAATAGTATATAACGTTATACGTTAGTTCGTAATAGTTTATAACGTTATACGTTAGTACGTAATAGTTTATAACGTTATACCTTAGTACGTACTAGTATATAACGTTATACGTTATAACGTAATAGTACATAACGTTATACGTTATTTCGTAATAGTATATAACGTTATACGTCAGTACGTAATAGTATATAACATCATACGTTATAACGTAATAATATATATCGTTATACGTTAGTACGTAATAGAATATAACGTTATAAGTCATAACGTAATAGTATATAACGTTATACGTTGGTACGTAATAGTTTATAACGTTATTCGTTATAACATAATAGTATATAACGTTATACGTTATAACGTAATAGTATATAACGTTATACGTTAGTACGTAATAGTATATAACGTTATACGTTATAACGTAATAATATATCACGTTATACGTTGGTAAGTAATAGTTTAGAACGTTATACGTTAGTACGTAATAGTTTATAACGTTATACGTTAGTACGTAATAGTTTATAACGTTATACGTTAGTACGTAGTAGTATATAACGTTATACGTGATATCGTAATAGTATATAACGTTATACGTTATTTCGCAATAGTATATAACGTTATATGTTAGTACGTAATAGTTTATAACGTTATACAATAGTATGTAATAGTGTATAACGTTATACGTTATAACATAATAGTATATAACGTTATACGTTAGTACGTAATAGTATATAACGTTATACGTTAGTACGTAATAGTTTATAACGTTATACGTTAGTACGTAATAGTTTATAACGTTATACGTTAGTACGTAGTAGTATATAACGTTATACGTGATATCGTAATAGTATATAACGTTATACGTTATTTCGCAATAGTATATAACGTTATATGTTAGTACGTAATAGTTTATAACGTTATACGTTAGTACGTAATAGTTTATAACGTTATACGTTAGTACGTAATAGTTTATAACGATATACGTTAGTACGTAGTAGTATATAACGTTATACGTTATAAAGTAATACTATATAACATCATACGTTATAACGTAATAATATATAACGTTATACGTTAGTACGTAATAGAATATAACGTTATAAGTCATAACGTAATAGTATATAACGTTATACGTTGGTACGTAATAGTTTATAACGTTATTCGTTATAACGTAACAGTATATAACGTTATACGATATAACGTAATAGTATATAACGTTATACGTTAGTTCGAAATAGTATATAACGTTATATGTTAGTACGTAATAGTTTATAACGTTATACGTTAGTACGTAATAGCTTATAACGTTATACGTTTGTACGTAATAGTTTATAACGTTATACGTTATTACGTAGTAGTATATAACATTATACGTTGGTACGTAATAGTTTACAACGTTATACGTTAGTACGTAATAGTTTATAACGTTATACGTTAGTACGTAATAGTTTATAACGTTATACGTTAGTACGTAGTAGTATATAACGTTATAAGTCATAACGTAATAGTATATAACGTTATACGTTAGTACGTAATAGTATATCACGTTCTACGTTATAACGTAATTGTTTATAACGTTATACGTTATTACGTAATAGTTTATAACGTTATACGTTATAACATAATAGTATATAACGTTATACGTTAGTACGTAATAGTATATAACGTTATAAGTCATAACGTAATAGTATATAACGTTATACGTTAGTACGTAATAGTTTACAACGTTATACGTTAGTACGTAGTAGTATATAACGTTATACGTTATAACGTAATAGTATATAACGTTATACGTTATAACGTAGTAGTTTATAACGTTATACGTTAGTACGTAATAGAATATAACGTTATAAGTCATAACGTAATAGTATATAACGTTATACGTTGGTACGTAATAGTTTATAACGTTATTCGTTATAACGTAATAGTATATAACGTTATACGTTATAACGTAATAGTATATAACGTTATACGTTAGTTCGCAATAGTATATAGCGTTATATGTTAGTACGTAATAGTTTATAACGTTATACGTTGGTACGTAATAGTTTATAACGTTATTCGTTATAACGTAATAGTATATAACGTTATACGTTATAACGTAATAGTATATAACGTTATACGTTAGTTCGCAATAGTATATAACGTTATATGTTAGTACGTAAGAGTATATAACGTTATACGTTAGTACGTAATAGTATATAACGTTATACGTTATAACGTAATAATATATCACGTTATACGTTAATACGTAATAGTATATAACGTTATACGTGACAACGCAATTATATATAACGTTATACGTTAGTACGTAATAGTATATAACGTTATACGTTAGTACGTAATAGTATATAACGTTATACGTTAGTACGTAACAGTATATAACGTTATACGTTAGTACGTAATAGTTTATAACGTCATACGTTAGTACGTAATAGTATATAACGTTATACGTTATAACGTAATAGTTTATAACGTTATACGTTATAACGTAATAGTATATAACGTTATACGTTAGTACGTAATAGTATATCACGTTATACGTTAGAACGTAATAGTTTATAACGTTATACGTTATAACGCAATTATATATAACGTTATACGTTAGTACGTAATAGTATATAACGTTATAAGTCATAACGTAATAGTATATAACGTTATACGTTAGTACGTAATAGTTTATAACGTTTTACGTTAGTACGTAGTAGTATATAACGTTATACGTTAGTTCGTAATAGTTTATAACGTTATACGTTAGTACGTAATAGTTGATAACGTTATACCTTAGTACGTACTAGTATATAACGTTGTACGTTATAACGTAATAGTACATAACGTTATACGTTATTTCGTAATAGTATATAACGTTATACGTCAGTACGTAATAGTATATAACATCATACGTCATAACGTAATAATATATAACGTTATACGTTAGTACGTAATAGAATATAACGTTATAAGTCATAACGTAATAGTATATAACGTTATACGTTAGTACGTAATAGTTTATAACGTTATTCGTTATAACGTAATAGTGTATAACGTTATACGTTATAACGTAAAAGTATATAACGTTATACGTTAGTTCGCAATAGTATATAACGTTATATGTTAATACGTAATAGTTTATAACGTTATACAATAGTACGTAATAGTGTATAACTTTATACGTTATAACATAATAGTATATAACGTTATACGTTAGTACGCAATAGTATATGACGTTATACGTTAGTACGTAATAGTTTATAACGTTATACGTTTGTACGTAATACTATATAACGTTATAAGTCATAATGTAATAGTATATAACGTTATACGTTAGTACGTAATAGTTTATAACGTTATACGTTATAACGTAATAGTATATAATGTTATACGTTAGTACGTAATAGTATATCACGATATACGTTATAACGTAATTGTTTATAACGTTATACGTTAGTGCGTAATAGTATATAACGGTATACGTTTTAACGTAATAATATATAACGTTATACGTTAGTACGTAATAGTATATAACGTTATACGTTATAACGCAATTATATATAACGTTATACGTTAGTACGTAATAGTACATAACGTTATAAGTCATAACGTAATAGTATATAACGTTATACGTTAGTACGTAATAGTTTATAGCGTTATACGTTATAAAGTAATAGTATATAACGTTATACGTTAGTACGTAATAGTATATCACGTTATACGTTAGTACGTAATAGTATATCACGTTATACGTTATAACGTAATTGTTTATAACGTTATACGTTAGTACGTAATAGTATATAACGTTATACGTTATAACGTAATAATATATAACGTTATACGTTAGTACGTAATAGTATATAACGTTATACGTGACAACGCAATTATATATAACGTTATACGTTAGTACGTAATAGTATATAACGTTATAAGTCATAACGTAATAGTATATCACGTTATACGTTATAACGTAATAGTTTATAGCGTTATACGTTATAACGTAATAGTATATAACGTTATACGTTAGTACGTAATAGTATATCACGATATACGTTAGAACGTAATAGTTTATAACGTTATACGTTATAACGCAATTATATATAACGTTATACGTTAGTACGTAATAGGATATAACGTTATAAGTCATAACGTAATAGTATATAACGTTATACGTTAGTACGTAATAGTTTATAACGTTATACGTTAGTACGTAGTAGTATATAACGTTATACGTTATAAAGTAATAGTATATAACATCATACGTTAGTACGTAATAGTTTATAACGTTATACGTTAGTACGTAATAGTATATAACGTTATACGTTAGTTCGTAATAGTTTATAACGTTATACGTTAGTACGTAATAGTTTATAACGTTATACCTTAGTACGTACTAGTATATAACGTTATACGTTATAACGTAATAGTACATAACGTTATACGTTATTTCGTAATAGTATATAACGTTATACGTCAGTACGTAATAGTATATAACATCATACGTTATAACGTAATAATATATATCGTTATACGTTAGTACGTAATAGAATATAACGTTATAAGTCATAACGTAATAGTATATAACGTTATACGTTGGAACGTAATAGTTTAGAACGTTATACGTTAGTACGTAATAGTTTATAACGTTATACGTTAGTACGTAATAGTTTATAACGTTATACGTTAGTACGTAGTAGTATATAACGTTATACGTGATAATGTAATAGTATATAACGTTATACGTTAGTTCGCAATAGTATATAACGTTATATGTTAGTACGTAATAGTTTATAACGTTATACGTTATAACGTAATAATATATCACGTTATACGTTGGTACGTAATAGTTTAGAACGTTATACGTTAGTACGTAATAGTTTATAACGTTATACGTTAGTACGTAATAGTTTATAACGTTATACGTTAGTACGTAGTAGTATATAACGTTATACGTGATAACGTAATAGTATATAACGTTATACGTTAGTTCGCAATAGTATATAACGTTATATGTTAGTACGTAATAGTTTATAACGTTATACAATAGTATGTAATAGTGTATAACGTTATACGTTATAACATAATAGTATATAACGTTATACGTTAGTACGTAATAGTATATAACGTTATACGTTAGTACGTAATAGTTTATAACGTTATACGTTAGTACGTAATAGTTTATAACGTTATACGTTAGTACGTAATAGTTTATAACGTTATACGTTAGTACGTAATAGTATATAATGTTATACGTTAGTACGTAATAGTATATAACGTTATACGTTATAACGTAATAATATATCACGTTATACGTTAGTACGTAATAGTTTATAACGTTATACGTTAGTACGTAATAGTTTATAACGTTATACGTTAGTACGTAATAGTTTATAACGATATACGTTAGTACGTAGTAGTATATAACGTTATACGTTATAAAGTAATACTATATAACATCATACGTTATAACGTAATAATATATAACGTTATACGTTAGTACGTAATAGAATATAACGTTATAAGTCATAACGTAATAGTATATAACGTTATACGTTGGTACGTAATAGTTTATAACGTTATTCGTTATAACGTAATAGTATATAACGTTATACGTTATAACGTAATAGTATATAACGTTATACGTTAGTTCGAAATAGTATATAACGTTATATGTTAGTACGTAATAGTTTATAACGTTATACGTTAGTACGTAATAGTTTATAACGTTATACGTTAGTACGTAATAGTTTATAACGTTATACGTTATTACGTAGTAGTATATAACGTTATACGTCGGCACGTAATAGTATATAACGTTATACGTTAGTACGTAATAGTTTATAACGTTATACGTTAGTACGTAATAGTTTATAACGTTATACGTTAGTACGTAGTAGTATATAACGTTATAAGTCATAACGTAATAGTATATAACGTTATACGTTAGTACGTAATAGTATATCACGTTCTACGTTATAACGTAATTGTTTATAACGTTATACGTTATTACGTAATAGTTTATAACGTTATACGTTATAACATAATAGTATATAACGTTATACGTTAGTACGTAATAGTATATAACGTTATAAGTCATAACGTAATAGTATATAACGTTATACGCTAGTACGTAATAGTTTATAACGTTATACGTTAGTACGTAGTAGTATATAACGTTATACGTTATAACGTAATAGTTTATAACGTTATACGTTATAACGTAATAGTTTATAACGTTATACGTTATAACGTAATAGTATATAACGTTATACGTTAGTACGTAATAGTATATCACGTTATACGTTAGAACGTAATAGTTTATAACGTTATACGTTAGTACGTAATAGTATATAACGTTATAAGTCATAACGTAATAGTATATAACGTTATACGTTAGTACGTAATAGTTTATAACGTTATACGTTAGTACATAGTAGTATATAACGTTATACGTTATAACGTAATAGTTTATAACGTTATACGTTATAACGTAATAGTATATAACGTTATACGTTAGTACGTAATAGTATATCACGTTATACGTTAGAACGTAATAGTTTATAACGTTATACGTTAGTACGTAATAGTATATAACGTTATACGTTAGTTCGCAATAGTATATAGCGTTATATGTTAGTACGTAATAGTTTATAACGTTATACGTTGGTACGTAATAGTTTATAACGTTATTCGTTATAACGTAATAGTATATAACGTTATACGTTATAACGTAATAGTATATAACGTTATACGTTAGTTCGCAATAGTATATAACGTTATATGTTAGTACGTAATAGTATATAACGTTATACGATAGTACGTAATAGTATATAACGTTATACGTTATAACGTAATAATATATCACGTTATACGTTAGTACGTAATAGTATATAACGTTATACGTGACAACGCAATTATATATAACGTTATACGTTAGTACGTAATAGTTTATAACGTCATACGTTAGTACGTAATAGTATATAACGTTATACGTTAGTACGTAACAGTATATAACGTTATACGTTAGTACGTAATAGTTTATAACGTCATACGTTAGTACGTAATAGTATATAACGTTATACGTTATAACGTAATAGTTTATAACGTTATACGTTATAACGTAATAGTATATAACGTTATACGTTAGTACGTAATAGTATATCACGTTATACGTTAGAACGTAATAGTTTATAACGTTATACGTTATAACGCAATTATATATAACGTTATACGTTAGTACGTAATAGTATATAACGTTATACGTTAGTACGTAATAGTATATAACGTTATAAGTCATAACGTAATAGTATATAACGTTATACGTTAGTACGTAATAGTTTATAACGTTATACGTTAGTACGTAGTAGTATATAACGTTATACGTTATAAAGTAATAGTATATAACATCATACGTTAGTACGTAATAGTTTATAACGTTATACGTTAGTACGTAATAGTATATAACGTTATACGTTAGTTCGTAATAGTTTATAACGTTATACGTTAGTACGTAATAGTTGATAACGTTATACCTTGGTACGTACTAGTATATAACGTTATACGTTATAACGTAATAGTACATAACGTTATACGTTATTTCGTAATAGTATATAACGTTATACGTCAGTACGTAATAGTATATAACATCATACGTCATAACGTAATAATATATAACGTTATACGTTAGTACGTAATAGAATATAACGTTATAAGTCATAACGTAATAGTATATAACGTTATACGTTGGTACGTAATAGTTTATAACGTTATTCGTTATAACGTAATAGTGTATAACGTTATACGTTATAACGTAATAGTATATAACGTTATACGTTAGTTCGCAATAGTATATAACGTTATATGTTAATACGTAATAGTTTATAACGTTATACAATAGTACGTAATAGTGTATAACTTTATACGTTATAACATAATAGTATATAACGTTATACGTTAGTACGCAATAGTATATAACGTTATACGTTAGTACGTAATAGTTTATAACGTTATACGTTAGTACGTAATACTATATAACGTTATAAGTCATAATGTAATAGTATATAACGTTATACGTTAGTACGTAATAGTTTATAACGTTATACGTTATAACGTAATAGTATATAATGTTATACGTTAGTACGTAATAGTATATCACGATATACGTTATAACGTAATTCTTTATAACGTTATACGTTAGTACGTAATAGTATATAACGTTATACGTTTTAACGTAATAATATATAACGTTATACGTTAGTACGTAATAGTATATAACGTTATACGTTATACCGCAATTATATATAACGTTATACGTTAGTACGTAATAGTACATAACGTTATAAGTCATAACGTAATAGTATATAACTTTATACGTTAGTACGTAATAGTTTATAGCGTTATACGTTATAAAGTAATAGTATATAACGTTATACGTTAGTACGTAATAGTATATCACGTTATACGTTAGTACGTAATAGTATATCACGTTATACGTTATAACGTAATTGTTTATAACTTTATACGTTAGTACGTAATAGTATATAACGTTATACGTTATAACGTAATAATATATAACGTTATACGTTAGTACGTAATAGTATATAACGTTATACGTGACAACGCAATTATATATAACGTTATACGTTAGTACGTAATAGTATATAACGTTATACGTTATACCGCAATTATATATAACGTTATACGTTAGTACGTAATAGTACATAACGTTATAAGTCATAACGTAATAGTATATAACTTTATACGTTAGTACGTAATAGTTTATAGCGTTATACGTTATAAAGTAATAGTATATAACGTTATACGTTAGTACGTAATAGTATATCACGTTATACGTTAGTACGTAATAGTATATCACGTTATACGTTATAACGTAATTGTTTATAACTTTATACGTTAGTACGTAATAGTATATAACGTTATACGTTATAACGTAATAATATATAACGTTATACGTTAGTACGTAATAGGATATAACGTTATAAGTCATAACGTAATAGTATATAACGTTATACAATAGTATGTAATAGTGTATAACGTTGTACGTTATAACATAATAGTATATAACGTTATACGTTAGTACGTAATAGTATATAACGTTATACGTTAGTACGTAATAGTTTATAACGTTATACGTTAGTACGAAATAGGTTATAACGTTATACGTTAGTACGTAATAGTTTATAACGTTATACGTTAGTACGTAATAGTATATAATGTTATACGTTAGTACGTAATAGTATATAACGTTATACGTTATAACGTAATAATATATCACGTTATACGTTAGTACGTAATAGTTTATAACGTTATACGTTAGTACGTAATAGTTTATAACGTTATACGTTAGTGCGTAATAGTTTATAACGATATACGTTAGTACGTAGTAGTATATAACGTTATACGTTATTACGTAGTAGTATATAACGTTATACGTTGGTACGTAATAGTTTATAACGTTATACGTTAGAACGTAATAGTTTATAACGTTATACGTTAGTACGTAATAGTTTATAACGTTATACGTTAGTACGTAGTAGTATATAACGTTATAAGTCATAACGTAATAGTATATAATGTTATACGTTAGTACGTAATAGTATATCACGATATACGTTATAACGTAATTGTTTATAACGTTATACGTTAGTACGTAATAATTTATAACGTTGTACGTTAGTACGTAGTAGTATATAACGTTATACGTGATAACGTAATAGTATATAACGTTATACGTTAGTTCGCAATAGTATATAACGTTATATGTTAGTACGTAATAGTTTATAACGTTATACAATAGTATGTAATAGTGTATAACGTTATACGTTATAACATAATAGTATATAACGTTATACGTTAGTACGTAATAGTATATAACGTTATACGTTAGTACGTAATAGTTTATAACGTTATACGTTAGTACGTAATAGTTTATAACGTTATACGTTAGTACGTAATAGTTTATAACGTTATACGTTAGTACGTAATAGTATATAATGTTATACGTTAGTACGTAATAGTATATAACGTTATACGTTATAACGTAATACTATATAACATCATACGTTATAACGTAATAATATATAACGTTATACGTTAGTACGTAATAGAATATAACGTTATAAGTCATAACGTAATAGTATATAACGTTATACGTTGGTACGTAATAGTTTATAACGTTATTCGTTATAACGTAATAGTATATAACGTTATACGTTATAACGTAATAGTATATAACGTTATACGTTAGTGCGAAATAGTATATAACGTTATATGTTAGTACGTAATAGTTTATAACGTTATACGTTAGTACGTAATAGTTTATAACGTTATACGTTAGTACGTAATAGTTCATAACGTTATACGTTAGTACGTAATAGTTTATAACGTTATACGTTATTACGTAGTAGTATATAACGTTATACGTTGGTACGTAATAGTTTATAACGTTATACGTTAGTACGTAATAGTTTATAACGTTATACGTTAGTACATAATAGTTTATAACGTTATACGTTAGTATGTAGTAGTATATAACGTTATAAGTCATAACGTAATAGTATATAATGTTATACGTTAGTACGTAATAGTATATCACGATATACGTTATAACGTAATTGTTTATAACGTTATACGTTAGTACGTAATAGTATATAACGTTATACGTTATAACGTAATAGTATATAATGTTATACGTTAGTACGTAATAGTATGTAACGTTATACGTTATAACGTAATACTATATAACGTAATACGTTATAAAGTAATACTACATAACGTTTTACGTTATAACGTAACAGTATATAACGTTATACGTTAGTACGTAGTAGTATATAACGTTATACGTTAGTACGTAATAGTATATAATGTTATACGTTAGTACGTAGTAGTATATAACGTTATGCGTTAGTACGTAGTAGTATATAACGTTATGCGTTAGTACGTAGTAGTATATAACGTTATGCGTTAGTACGCAATAGTATATAATGTTATACGTTAGTACGTAATAGTATATAACGTTATACGTTATAACGTAATACTATATAACGTAATACGTTGTAAAGTAATACTACATAACGTTTTGCGTTAGTACGTAGTAGTATATAACGTTATACGTTAGTACGTAATAGTATATAACGTTATACGTTATAACGTAGTAGTATATAACGTAACACGATATAAAGCAATACTACATAACGTTTTACGTTATAACGTAATAGTATATAACGGTATACGTTGTAACGTAATTGTATATAACGTAATACGATATAAAGCAATACTACATAACGTTTTACGTTATAACGTAATAGTATATAACGCCATACGATAGTACGTAATAGTATATAACGCTATTCGTGAGTACGTACTAGTATATAACGTTATACGTTGTAACGTAATACTATATAACGTAATACGTTTTAAAGTAATACTACATAACGTTTTACGTTATAACGTAGTAGTATATAACGTTATACGTTAGTACGTAGTAGTATATGACGTTATACGTTAGTACGCAATAGTATATAACGTTATACGTTATAACGTAATACTATATAACTTAATACGATATAACGCAATACTACAAAACGTTTTACGTTATAACGTACTAGTATATAACGGCATACGTTAGTACGTAATAGTATAGAACGTTATACGTTAGTACGTAATAGTATTTAACGTTATACGTTAGTACGTAATAGTATATAACGTTATACGTTAGTACGTAGTAGTATATAACGTTATACGTTAGGACGTAATAGTATATAACGTTATACGTTAGTACGTATTATTATATATCATCATACGTTAGTTCGTAATAGTATATAACGTTATACGTTAGTACGTAATAGTATTTAACGTTATACGTTAGTACGTAATAGTATATAACGTTATACGTTGTAACGTAATACTATATAACGTAATACGTTTTAAAGTAATACTACATAACGTTTTACGTTATAACGTAGTAGTATATAACGTTATACGTTAGTACGTAGTAGTATATGACGTTATACGATAGTACGAAATAGTATATAACGTTTTACGTTATAACGTAATAGTATATAACGTTATACGTTAGGACGTAATAGTATATAATGTTATACGTTAGTACGTAATAGTATAGAACGTTATACGTTAGTACGTAATAGTATTTAACGTTATACGTTAGTACGTAATAGTATATAACGTTATACGTTAGTACGTAGTAGTATATAACGTTATACGTTAGGACGTAATAGTATATAACGTTATACGTTAGTACGTAGTAGTATATAACGTTATACGTTAGTACGTAATAGTATATAACGTTATACGTTATAACGTAGTAGTATATAACGTTATACGTTAGGACGTAATAGTATATAACGTTATACGTTAGTACGTATTATTATATATCATCATACGTTAGTTCGTAATAGTATATAACGTTATACGTTAGTACGTAATAGTATTTAACGTTATACGTTAGTACGTAATAGTATATAACGTTATACGTTGTAACGTAATACTATATAACGTAATACGTTTTAAAGTAATACTACATAACGTTTTACGTTATAACGTAGTAGTATATAACGTTATACGTTAGTACGTAGTAGTATATGACGTTATACGATAGTACGAAATAGTATATAACGTTTTACGTTATAACGTAATAGTATATAACGTTATACGTTAGGACGTAATAGTATATAATGTTATACGTTAGTACGTAATAGTATAGAACGATATACGTTAGTACGTAGTAGTATATGACGTTATACGATAGTACGTAATAGTATATAACGTTATACGTTAGTACGTAGTAGTATATAACGTTATACGTTAGGACGTAATAGT
This sequence comes from Bombus muscorum, assembly GCA_963971185.1. Classification (NCBI taxonomy): domain Eukaryota; kingdom Metazoa; phylum Arthropoda; class Insecta; order Hymenoptera; family Apidae; genus Bombus; species Bombus muscorum. The sequence continues at coordinate 3,191,151 of OZ020136.1, read as the reverse complement.
ATATATTGTTATACGTAGTTCGTAATAGTATATGACGTTATACGTTAGTACGTAATAGTATATAACGTTATACGTTAGTACGTAGTAGTATATAACGTTATACGTTAGGACGTAATAGTATATATTGTTATACGTAGTTCGTAATAGTATATGACGTTATACGTTAGTACGCAATAGTATACAACGTTATACGTTACTACGTATTATTATATATCATCATACGTTAGTTCGTAATAGTATATAACGTTATACGTTAGTACGTAATACTATTTAACGTTATACGTTAGTACGTAATAGTATATAACGTTATACGTTATAACGTAATAGTATATAACTTAATACGATATAAAGCAATACTACAAGACCTTTTACATTATAACGTACTAGTATATAACGGCATACGTTAGTACGTAATAGTATAGAACGTTATACGTTAGTACGTAATAGTATATAACGTTATACGTTAGTACGTAGTAGTATATGACGTTATACGGTAGTACGTAATAGTTTATAACGTTATACGTTAGTACGTAGTAGTATATAACGTTATAAGTCATAACGTAATAGTATATAATGTTATACGTTAGTACGTAATAGTATATCACGATATACGTTATAACGTAATTGTTTATAACGTTATACGTTAGTACGTAATAATTTATAACGTTGTACGTTAGTACGTAGTAGTATATAACGTTATACGTGATAACGTAATAGTATATAACGTTATACGTTAGTTCGCAATAGTATATAACGTTATATGTTAGTACGTAATAGTTTATAACGTTATACAATAGTATGTAATAGTGTATAACGTTATACGTTATAACATAATAGTATATAACGTTATACGTTAGTACGTAATAGTATATAACGTTATACGTTAGTACGTAATAGTTTATAACGTTATACGTTAGTACGTAATAGTTTATAACGTTATACGTTAGTACGTAATAGTTTATAACGTTATACGTTAGTACGTAATAGTATATAATGTTATACGTTAGTACGTAATAGTATATAACGTTATACGTTATAACGTAATAATATATCACGTTATACGTTAGTACGTAATAGTTTATAACGTTATACGTTAGTACGTAATAGTTTATAACGTTATACGTTAGTACGTAATAGTTTATAACGATATAAGTTAGTACGTAGTAGTATATAACGTTATACGTTATAAAGTAATACTATATAACATCATACGTTATAACGTAATAATATATAACGTTATACGTTAGTACGTAATAGAATATAACGTTATAAGTCATAACGTAATAGTATATAACGTTATACGTTGGTACGTAATAGTTTATAACGTTATTCGTTATAACGTAATAGTATATAACGTTATACGTTATAACGTAATAGTATATAACGTTATACGTTAGTGCGAAATAGTATATAACGTTATATGTTAGTACGTAATAGTTTATAACGTTATACGTTAGTACGTAATAGTTTATAACGTTATACGTTAGTACGTAATAGTTCATAACGTTATACGTTAGTACGTAATAGTTTATAACGTTATACGTTATTACGTAGTAGTATATAACGTTATACGTTGGTACGTAATAGTTTATAACGTTATACGTTAGTACGTAATAGTTTATAACGTTATACGTTAGTACATAATAGTTTATAACGTTATACGTTAGTATGTAGTAGTATATAACGTTATAAGTCATAACGTAATAGTATATAATGTTATACGTTAGTACGTAATAGTATATCACGATATACGTTATAACGTAATTGTTTATAACGTTATACGTTAGTACGTAATAGTATATAACGTTATACGTTATAACGTAATAGTATATAATGTTATACGTTAGTACGTAATAGTATGTAACGTTATACGTTATAACGTAATACTATATAACGTAATACGTTATAAAGTAATACTACATAACGTTTTACGTTATAACGTAACAGTATATAACGTTATACGTTAGTACGTAGTAGTATATAACGTTATACGTTAGTACGTAATAGTATATAATGTTATACGTTAGTACGTAGTAGTATATAACGTTATGCGTTAGTACGTAGTAGTATATAACGTTATGCGTTAGTACGTAGTAGTATATAACGTTATGCGTTAGTACGCAATAGTATATAATGTTATACGTTAGTACGTAATAGTATATAACGTTATACGTTATAACGTAATACTATATAACGTAATACGTTGTAAAGTAATACTACATAACGTTTTACGTTAGTACGTAGTAGTATATAACGTTATACGTTAGTACGTAATAGTATATAACGTTATACGTTATAACGTAGTAGTATATAACGTAACACGATATAAAGCAATACTACATAACGTTTTACGTTATAACGTAATAGTATATAACGGTATACGTTATAACGTAATTGTATATAACGTAATACGATATAAAGCAATACTACATAACGTTTTACGTTATAACGTAATAGTATATAACGCCATACGATAGTACGTAATAGTATATAACGCTATTCGTGAGTACGTACTAGTATATAACGTTATACGTTGTAACGTAATACTATATAACGTAATACGTTTTAAAGTAATACTACATAACGTTTTACGTTATAACGTAGTAGTATATAACGTTATACGTTAGTACGTAGTAGTATATGACGTTATACGTTAGTACGCAATAGTATATAACGTTATACGTTATAACGTAATACTATATAACTTAATACGATATAACGCAATACTACAAAACGTTTTACGTTATAACGTACTAGTATATAACGGCATACGTTAGTACGTAATAGTATAGAACGTTATACGTTAGTACGTAATAGTATTTAACGTTATACGTTAGTACGTAATAGTATATAACGTTATACGTTAGTACGTAGTAGTATATAACGTTATACGTTAGGACGTAATAGTATATAACGTTATACGTTAGTACGTATTATTATATATCATCATACGTTAGTTCGTAATAGTATATAACGTTATACGTTAGTACGTAATAGTATTTAACGTTATACGTTAGTACGTAATAGTATATAACGTTATACGTTGTAACGTAATACTATATAACGTAATACGTTTTAAAGTAATACTACATAACGTTTTACGTTATAACGTAGTAGTATATAACGTTATACGTTAGTACGTAGTAGTATATGACGTTATACGATAGTACGAAATAGTATATAACGTTTTACGTTATAACGTAATAGTATATAACGTTATACGTTAGGACGTAATAGTATATAATGTTATACCTTAGTACGTAATAGTATAGAACGATATACGTTAGTACGTAGTAGTATATGACGTTATACGATAGTACGTAATAGTATATAACGTTATACGTTAGTACGTAGTAGTATATAACGTTATACGTTAGGACGTAATAGTATATATTGTTATACGTAGTTCGTAATAGTATATGACGTTATACGTTAGTACGCAATAGTATACAACGTTATACGTTACTACGTATTATTATATATCATCATACGTTAGTTCGTAATAGTATATAACGTTATACGTTAGTACGTAATACTATTTAACGTTATACGTTAGTACGTAATAGTATATAACGTTATACGTTATAACGTAATAGTATATAACTTAATACGATATAAAGCAATACTACAAGACCTTTTACATTATAACGTACTAGTATATAACGTTATACGTTATAACGTAATAGTATATAACTTAATACGATATAAAGCAATACTACAAGACCTTTTACATTATAACGTACTAGTATATAACGGCATACGTTAGTACGTAATAGTATAGAACGTTATACGTTAGTACGTAATAGTATATAACGTTATACGTTAGTACGTAGTAGTATATGACGTTATACGATAGTACGAAATAGTATATAACGTTTTACGTTATAAAGTAAAACTACATAACGTTTTACGTTATAACGTAATAGTATATAACGTTATACGTTAGTACGTAATAGTATAGAACGTTATACGTTAGTACGTAGTAGTATATGACGTTATACGATAGTACGTAATAGTATATAACGTTATACGTTAGTACGCAATATTATATAACGGTATACGTTAGTACGTAATAGTATATAACGTTATTCGTTATAACGTAATACAATATAACGTAATACGTTATAAAGTAATTCGACATAACGTTTTACGTTATAACGTAATAGTATATAACGTTATACGTTAGTACGTAGTAGTATATAACGTTATACGTTAGGACGCAATAGTATATAACGTTATACGTTAGTACGTATTATTATATATCATCATACGTTAGTTCGTAATAGTATATAACGTTATACGTTAGTACGTAATAGTATTTAACGTTATACGTTAGTACGTAATAGTATATAACGTTATACGTTATAACGTAATATTATATAACTTAATACGATATAAAGCAATACTACAAGACTTTTTACGTTATAACGTACTAGTATATAATGGCATACGTTAGTACGTACTAGTATATAACGTTATACGTTATAAAGTAATAGTATATAACGTAATACGATATAAAGCAATACTACATAACGTTTGACGTCATAACGTAATAGTATATAACGTTATACGTTAGTACGTCGTAGTATATAACGTTATACGTTACGACGTAATAGTATATATTGTTATACGTACTTCGTAATAGTATATGACGTTATACGTTAGTACGCAATAGTATATAACGTTATACGTTAGTACGTAGTAGTATATAACGTTATACGTTAGTACGTAATAGTATATAACGTTATACGTTAGTACGTAATAGCATATAATGTTATACGATATTACGTAATATTATATTACGTTATACGATATAACGTAATACAATATAACGTAATACGTTATAAAGTAATACTACATAACGTTTTACGTTATAACGTAATAGTATATAACGTTATACGTTAGTACGTATTATTATATATCATCATACGTTAGTTCGTAATAGAATATAACGTTATACGTTAGTACGTAATAGTATTTAACGTTATACGTTAGTACGTAATAGTATATAACGTTATACGTTATAACGTAATAGTATATAATGTTATACGTTAGTACGTAATAGTATGTAACGTTATACGTTATAACGTAATACTATATAACGTAATACGTTATAAAGTAATACTACATAACGTTTTACGTTATAACGTAACAGTATATAACGTTATACGTTAGTACGTAATACTATTTAACGTTATACGTTAGTACGTAATAGTATATAACGTTATACGTTATAACGTAATAGTATATAACTTAATACGATATAAAGCAATACTACAAGACCTTTTACATTATAACGTACTAGTATATAACGTTATACGTTATAACGTAATAGTATATAACTTAATACGATATAAAGCAATACTACAAGACCTTTTACATTATAACGTACTAGTATATAACGGCATACGTTAGTACGTAATAGTATAGAACGTTATACGTTAGTACGTAATAGTATATAACGTTATACGTTAGTACGTAGTAGTATATGACGTTATACGATAGTACGAAATAGTATATAACGTTTTACGTTATAAAGTAAAACTACATAACGTTTTACGTTATAACGTAATAGTATATAACGTTATACGTTAGTACGTAATAGTATAGAACGTTATACGTTAGTACGTAGTAGTATATGACGTTATACGATAGTACGTAATAGTATATAACGTTATACGTTAGTACGCAATATTATATAACGGTATACGTTAGTACGTAATAGTATATAACGTTATTCGTTATAACGTAATACAATATAACGTAATACGTTATAAAGTAATACGACATAACGTTTTACGTTATAACGTAATAGTATATAACGTTATACGTTAGTACGTAGTAGTATATAACGTTATACGTTAGGACGCAATAGTATATAACGTTATACGTTAGTACGTATTATTATATATCATCATACGTTAGTTCGTAATAGTATATAACGTTATACGTTAGTACGTAATAGTATTTAACGTTATACGTTAGTACGTAATAGTATATAACGTTATACGTTATAACGTAATATTATATAACTTAATACGATATAAAGCAATACTACAAGACTTTTTACGTTATAACGTACTAGTATATAATGGCATACGTTAGTACGTACTAGTATATAACGTTATACGTTATAAAGTAATAGTATATAACGTAATACGATATAAAGCAATACTACATAACGTTTGACGTCATAACGTAATAGTATATAACGTTATACGTTAGTACGTCGTAGTATATAACGTTATACGTTACGACGTAATAGTATATATTGTTATACGTACTTCGTAATAGTATATGACGTTATACGTTAGTACGCAATAGTATATAACGTTATACGTTAGTACGTAGTAGTATATAACGTTATACGTTAGTACGTAATAGTATATAACGTTATACGTTAGTACGTAATAGCATATAATGTTATACGATATTACGTAATATTATATTACGTTATACGATATAACGTAATACAATATAACGTAATACGTTATAAAGTAATACTACATAACGTTTTACGTTATAACGTAATAGTATATAACGTTATACGTTAGTATGTATTATTATATATCATCATACGTTAGTTCGTAATAGAATATAACGTTATACGTTAGTACGTAATAGTATTTAACGTTATACGTTAGTACGTAATAGTATATAACGTTATACGTTATAACGTAATAGTATATAATGTTATACGTTAGTACGTAATAGTATGTAACGTTATACGTTATAACGTAATACTATATAACGTAATACGTTATAAAGTAATACTACATAACGTTTTACGTTATAACGTAACAGTATATAACGTTATACGTTATTACGTAGTAGTATATAACGTTATACGTTAGTACGTAATAGTATATAATATTATACGTTAGTACGTAGTAGTATATAACGTTATACGTTAGTACGTAGTAGTATATAACGTTATGCGTTAGTACGTAGTAGTATATAACGTTATGCGTTAGTACGCAATAGTATATAATGTTATACGTTAGTACGTAATAGTATATAACGTTATACGTTATAACGTAGTAGTATATAACGTAACACGATATAAAGCAATACTACATAACGTTTTACGTTATAACGTAATAGTATATAACGGTATACGTTATGACGTAATTGTATATAACGTAATACGATATAAAGCAATACTACATAACGTTTAACGTTATAACGTAATAGTATATAACGCCATACGATAGTACGTAATAGTATATAACGCTATACGTGAGTACGTACTAGTATATAACGTTATACGTTATAACGTAATAGTATATAACGTAATACGATATAAAGCAATACTACGTAACGTTTGACGTTATAACGTAATAGTATATAACGTTATACGTTAGTACGTCGTAGTATATAACGTTATACGTTAGGACGTAATAGTATACATTGTTATACGTAGTTCGTAATAGTATATGACGTTATACGTTAGTACGCAATAGTATATAACGTTATACGTTATAACGTAATACTATATAACTTAATACGATATAACGCAATACTACAAAACGTTTTACGTTATAACGTACTAGTATATAACGGCATACGTTAGTACGTAATAGTATAGAACGTTATACGTTAGTACGTAATAGTATTTAACGTTATACGTTAGTACGTAATAGTATATAACGTTATACGTTAGTACGTAGTAGTATATAACGTTATACGTTAGGACGTAATAGTATATAACGTTATACGTTAGTACGTATTATTATATATCATCATACGTTAGTTCGTAATAGTATATAACGTTATACGTTGTAACGTAATACTATATAACGTAATACGTTAGTACGTAGTAGTATATAACGTTATACGTTAGTACGTAATAGTATATAATGTTATACGTTAGTACCTAGTAGTATATAACGTTATACGTTAGTACGTAATAGTATATAACGTTATACGTTATAACGTAATTATATATAACGTTATACGTTAGTACGTAATAGTACATAACGTTATAAGTCATAACGTAATAGTATATAACTTTATACGTTAGTACGTAATAGTTTATAGCGTTATACGTTATAAAGTAATAGTATATAACGTTATACGTTAGTACGTAATAGTATATCACGTTATACGTTAGTACGTAATAGTATATCACGTTATACGTTATAACGTAATTGTTTATAACTTTATACGTTAGTACGTAATAGTATATAACGTTATACGTTATAACGTAATAATATATAACGTTATACGTTAGTACGTAATAGTATATAACGTTATACGTGACAAAGCAATTATATATAACGTTATACGTTAGTACGTAATAGTATATAACGTTATAAGTCATAACGTAATAGTATATCACGTTATACGTTATAACGTAATAGTTTATAGCGTTATACGTTATAACGTAATAGTATATAACGTTATACGTTAGTACGTAATAGTATATCACGTTATACGTTAGAACGTAATAGTTTATAACGTTATACGTTATAACGCAATTATATATAACGTTATACGTTAGTACGTAATAGGATATAACGTTATAAGTCATAACGTAATAGTATATAACGTTATACAATAGTATGTAATAGTGTATAACGTTGTACGTTATAACATAATAGTATATAACGTTATACGTTAGTACGTAATAGTATATAACGTTATACGTTAGTACGTAATAGTTTATAACGTTATACGTTAGTACGAAATAGGTTATAACGTTATACGTTTGTACGTAATAGTTTATAACGTTATACGTTAGTACGTAATAGTATATAATGTTATACGTTAGTACGTAATAGTATATAACGTTATACGTTATAACGTAATAATATATCACGTTATACGTTAGTACGTAATAGTTTATAACGTTATACGTTAGTACGTAATAGTTTATAACGTTATATGTTAGTGCGTAATAGTTTATAACGATATACGTTAGTACGTAGTAGTATATAACGTTATACGTTATAAAGTAATACTATATAACATCATACGTTATAACGTAATAATATATAACGTTATACGTTAGTACGTAATAGAATATAACGTTATAAGTCATAACGTAATAGTATATAACGTTATACGTTGGTACGTAATAGTTTATAACGTTATTCGTTATAACGTAATAGTATATAACGTTATACGTTATAACGTAATAGTATATAACGTTATATGTTAGTTCGAAATAGTATATAACGTTATATGTTAGTACGTAATAGTTTATAACGTTATACGTTAGTACGTAATAGTTTATAACGTTATACGTTAGTACGTAATAGTTTATAACGTTATACGTTATTACGTAGTAGTATATAACGTTATACGTTGGTACGTAATAGTTTATAACGTTATACGTTAGAACGTAATAGTTTATAACGTTATACGTTAGTACGTAATAGTTTATAACGTTATACGTTAGTACGTAGTAGTATATAACGTTATAAGTCATAACGTAATAGTATATAATGTTATACGTTAGTACGTAATAGTATATCACGATATACGTTATAACGTAATTGTTTATAACGTTATACGTTAGTACGTAATAATTTATAACGTTGTACGTTAGTACGTAGTAGTATATAACGTTATACGTGATAACGTAATAGTATATAACGTTATACGTTAGTTCGCAATAGTATATAACGTTATATGTTAGTACGTAATAGTTTATAACGTTATACAATAGTATGTAATAGTGTATAACGTTATACGTTATAACATAATAGTATATAACGTTATACGTTAGTACGTAATAGTATATAACGTTATACGTTAGTACGTAATAGTTTATAACGTTATACGTTAGTACGTAATAGTTTATAACGTTATACGTTAGTACGTAATAGTTTATAACGTTATACGTTAGTACGTAATAGTATATAATGTTATACGTTAGTACGTAATAGTATATAACGTTATACGTTATAACGTAATAATATATCACGTTATACGTTAGTACGTAATAGTTTATAACGTTATACGTTAGTACGTAATAGTTTATAACGTTATACGTTAGTACGTAATAGTTTATAACGATATAAGTTAGTACGTAGTAGTATATAACGTTATACGTTATAAAGTAATACTATATAACATCATACGTTATAACGTAATAATATATAACGTTATACGTTAGTACGTAATAGAATATAACGTTATAAGTCATAACGTAATAGTATATAACGTTATACGTTGGTACGTAATAGTTTATAACGTTATTCGTTATAACGTAATAGTATATAACGTTATACGTTATAACGTAATAGTATATAACGTTATACGTTAGTGCGAAATAGTATATAACGTTATATGTTAGTACGTAATAGTTTATAACGTTATACGTTAGTACGTAATAGTTTATAACGTTATACGTTAGTACGTAATAGTTCATAACGTTATACGTTAGTACGTAATAGTTTATAACGTTATACGTTATTACGTAGTAGTATATAACGTTATACGTTGGTACGTAATAGTTTATAACGTTATACGTTAGTACGTAATAGTTTATAACGTTATACGTTAGTACGTAATAGTTTATAACGTTATACGTTAGTACGTAGTAGTATATAACGTTATAAGTCATAACGTAATAGTATATAATGTTATACGTTAGTACGTAATAGTATATCACGATATACGTTATAACGTAATTGTTTATAACGTTATACGTTAGTACGTAATAGTATATAACGTTATACGTTATAACGTAATAGTATATAATGTTATACGTTAGTACGTAATAGTATGTAACGTTATACGTTATAACGTAATACTATATAACGTAATACGTTATAAAGTAATACTACATAACGTTTTACGTTATAACGTAACAGTATATAACGTTATACGTTAGTACGTAGTAGTATATAACGTTATACGTTAGTACGTAATAGTATATAATGTTATACGTTAGTACGTAGTAGTATATAACGTTATGCGTTAGTACGTAGTAGTATATAACGTTATGCGTTAGTACGTAGTAGTATATAACGTTATGCGTAGGTA